>BQNB010126845.1:0-19533 GCA_026074375.1 Tanacetum coccineum | reverse complement strand
GAGATCCACTATGGATTAAACTTGTGACAAATGGAAAGCAACAATGGTGCGATTCTTTATGAATCAAACTTGTTCTAGGCAGTGAAATGACGAATAGTTTTGGAAAAACCTTTCGATGTGCTCAACAATTGTTTTTCGAGCACATTGACTTTGTATATCTTTCAAAACAAATGTGTTTCTGATGAAATTTGATTTTCTGATATAAAACCGTCGATGTGTCACAAAAACGCTTTTTTGAGTGACACACGATTGACTTTTAAATCAATTTTTCATTAATCAGTGGGTTTCTCAATTCACTGGTTCACTCACTCCGTGCTTTGTCTACTTTGAGACGCTTTGGTTTGAGAATGGCTAGCACAGCTATGAAACTCTGTCAAGGAGATTCCCCGGAATTTTACCTGATTACATGCAGTATTCATACCTAATAATGGGGAACCATAGTTCTTGCAACCTTATTCAACGAAAGTAAACAAAGACACTCTCGTTTATTTATCACTAACAATTACTTGTAGGAAATTCCTGACGGTAGATGGTAGCAGCTGATGGTAAGAGACATGTCAATTCACAACCACAGGCTCACACTTAAAATTCCTAATCAAAGACATCATAATTAACGAATGACCTATTTCACAGCTTCCGCAACTCTGATGAGTACAATCATGATCCAGAAAGGTGTGAGCATGCCGGTCCGAAGGTCACAACATAACATGAAGGCAATAATACCACAAGGATGATTTGGAGATTTACTGTGGCTGATGATCTCAAAGAATGCTCAAAGATCACACAAGTCAAAAGGAACTATGCTCAAAGACTACTACAGTATGTACAAAGGAATCAATGCATGAAGAATCAAAGACTACGATCTGAACATAAGAAATAGATAGTTGAGCTTAACTTAGTATTTTCTGGGGTGACCTCCCTTAGGGGGAGATTGTTAGATATTAGAAAAAGACACGGTCACCCCGTGTATTTTACCGTTTATTGTTGCTCGTAGTTAAGTAGTTAATGTATAACGTTCGGTAATAGGCCAGGTAGTAAACCCAACATGTTAGCCCTTTACCAAGGCCCTAGGCCGGTTTTATTGTAAGTATAAAAGCCTTTTCCATGCCATGGAAGAGGTGGGTTAGTCATTTCATTTATACAAGTTCACTTTCTTACTCTAGAAAGCTCTCCCTCACTTTCTCTCTCTAGAACTTAGCTAATCCTCTAGTCATTCGATTGTGTTATGATTCCAATATCCTATAGATATGGATAGACTTGCTAAAGATCCTGCTTATTAGAGGAAAAGATGACATGACAACAAAGATGAAGACCCTTCTGCTGGATCAAACCAAGTGAAGAAAAAGAGAAAGAATGGAAAGAAGTCAGAATCATCTAGAAAATCTTATGCATCTAAGGAATTGTCAAAAGGTAAAACCTCACCCAAATCTTCTAAGACTGGAAAATTTATACATGCAGAGGAGACAGTTGAAGAAGCTAATCATGAGGTGGAATGGATGTAGAAGAACCTGCTTAAGAGAATGAAGAGAACAATTCTGATCAACCACTGAGTGAAGATACTCAAAAGACTTCAAAGATTCCAACCAAGGATTGGTTCGAGCAACCACCAAGACCTCCCACTCCATATCCTGAATGGAATATAGTCTAAACCATTAGTGATGAACCAGAGCAAACCTGGTTTAAAGATCTGATGCGTGTAGAAAAACCTCCCCTTACCTTTGATGAACTCATGGCAACTGAATAGACTCAAGATTGAAAACCTCACTCAAGAAGTCTTGTTGGGTCCAGTCTACAATCTTCTGAAGGGTACATGCCAGAGCAGCATTAAGCTTGAATACAATATGGAAGAATGTTATACAGCTCTCGCTGACAGACTTGACTGGGAAAACCCTGAATGTGATCGATGCCCATTTACCTTGTGCAAACCTCTTCCTCTGAAAGGTCATCTAGGTCATCTAACCGTAGTTGCAGAATACTTCTTCAACAACAATCTTGAATACTCAAAGTTAGTATCAGAGAAAATGAAGTATACTATATTAATCACCAAGACCAAAACTGCAAAGTATGGTTTAAAGTTCATTAGAGAGATATGAATCCCTAATCAATGGATCTCCAATACAAGGTAGGATAACATACTTGGATGCTGCATTCAAAATTGCACACTGGGGATATGGACGTAAGCTATGGTATAGATCACAGATTAACAAATTCTTCTTCTACTTAATCTCTCCGACATGATTCTACTCAACATTGAAGAATCCTGAGTGTGCAGTGTACAAGGTTGAGAAAACTACATAGGTCACAGGATAATTGAAAAACTGTTGTGAGTAGATGCTGATCGAAAAGCTTTACAAGTTAAAAGGAAGGTGACTTCCAAATCCTACATCTACATTACTGGAAGACATTTACGCCTTCAGGTTCAACCACCACAATTATTCAACCTCGAGGGTAGTAACATTGTCGACATGGCAGTTGCACTAAGAATGTTCACAAGAAGAATCATTATTCAGACGCATGTCAAAGATGTCTAGCTCGGTGTAGAAAGTTATCAAAAGAAGATCAATCTCACCAAACCTCAAGAATATTTTCCCAACATCTCTACCAAAGAACCATACACTCATCTTTCGATCCACCCAGGGTTATCTGTGAAGACACAAGAAACTGGAAGAGACTAATGTTAGTTGATGAGCTCTACAAGTTCTCAGACGGAACACTCATGCTTGTTCGAGACAAACTTCATTACATGGTGCTCAGCTTTATAATGGGCTACAACAAAGGCATGCCCATAAGAAAATGGTCATCTACAGATCATAGACGATCAAAAATCATTGTGGAAATGATCAACAACCTATTGTTGGAGAGGCGGGTCATGCGGAACTTGAAAAGACTGGTGGGTGCACGGGAACTTAAGATGGACTACAAGCTGATGCAGAGGACAGTATGACCTAGTCATACTTTGTCTCCTTATCATAAGAGGTCTAATCTCATTATCTATCTTATGAATATTTGTATATATGTAGTGTAGGACTTGTAAAGTAGGCTAATATATAATGTTTGAGTATAAATTTTCAAGAATTTTTTTGTAAATTCAAAATCTTTCAAATTAATGTACTCAACACTATATATGTAATACCCTCATAAATTGAGAGGGAGCATTAAAATGTTCCTAATAAGGCTTGCTAATAATCAGAACATTTTTCTCCCCAAACAGTTTTCCAACATATTTGAATCAGTTGATATCCAAAACATCAAGAGATTTGACATTTTTGATAAGGGGAGAAAATGTGATTAATATATAAGACATATAAATGTGATCCTAATGACTCTAGTGCAGCTTCTTCCTCGTATGTGCAAAATATTTTTGAATATCAATGCACATATGTAGGGGGAGCAATTTTGGAAAAGAAAACATCAAGGTACAAAAAGTTTTGATTTATATCCTCAGTACCTTGATTAAGTTTTTCAAATGGTTTTAAGGCTATGAGAACAAAACCCAAAGACCGACCATTTACTTAATTTTATGGAGTTATAAGGTGGTTAAGGCTAGGTATTCGTTCCCATGATCCAGCCAGAACCAGAGGGATCTACCCAGGGACATTCCATTAGATAGAATAGAAGTCCATAAGTATGATACAAAAAAGAAGTAAAAGTAAGAATGGGAATAATGCAGACTAAGATAGAGCTAACACTGGAACAAACCCAACAAGGTATTAGTAATGAAGTCTTGGTAAGCATTGAAAGGGTTGAAAAATGAAAAGGAAATGTAAAGATAAAGGGTGAAAAAAAGAAGCCCTCCTTACACTTAGGCATAAATCAGGTCAGTACATATGCTATCAGAAATACTAAGATATTGTCTGGTATTAAAGATAGTAATCATGGACCCAGTGTTGCAGTGCACAACCCTCCCTAGCAACTCAAGGTCTTTCAAAAGACTCTTGTTTCATTTCTCACAGAGATTAAACATATTTCTATTGACTTTCTCACTCCGAGTTAGTTGGTATTAAAACGGTGGCAGTCTGCTCCAGCCTCCAATTACTAAAACCAAAATGCACTATCGAGTCTAGAGTCATAAAAGAGATCATCCATAAATCTCAAAAGGACACTATTCCAATATATTTGTTTTTCATACACTGTGAAAACAAGTAATATCTTAAGAGTCCTACGCATTATCCTTTTGATATTGCCAGAACATCAGAGTGATACTAAGTATTCACAGTGACGATGGAAATCCTTCTAGAGCCAACATCAAACAAGCTCTGCGGTAGGTAACTTGTGAGATCCTACAAGGATCAAACTTGTGACACTAGATATTGATTCGGTCTAGCTTATGAATTGACGGTTGGCAGATTTTTTAAAATTATCAAAACTGTCGATGTGTCACAAAACACTTTCTTATTGACACATCAATTGATTTTCAAACTGATTTTCTTAGATCTTTAAGAACTTTATTGTTCTAAGAGGTCGATCCTATGTCCATGGGAAGCCTCACAATGGTATCTGGACATAGGAAAGCTGAACACGAATTGATGACTCAATCGGGAAGATAGTAACTTACCGATTCACTCTTGCCGTGTTGTCTCCTTTGAGACACTTCGGTATTAAGAACGGCTAGTGCAGCTGCGAAACCCTGTCAAGGAGATTATTTTGAATTCTACCTGATCACATGTAGTATTTATATTGATTAACGGGGAACCATGGTTAATGAAACCGTATTCGATGAAGTGACAAAGACATTGTCATCCATATATGTTATTTATCAATAACCCATTCATGCAGGTTTCCCAACGGTGGTAGCAGTTAACCAATGAGGAGTCAAATTCATAGCCACATGCTCATACATGTCTGACATATGTAAAGACATTATGAATGCTCAAATACATGTTTCAAAAGACTTCTGCTACTATGATACCGCACGTCTTCCTTAAAGTCATGAAGTGTTAAAGTTAAAGAATTTCAAGAAAGATGATTATACAAGCTTTTAAGATAAAGAAAGGTATGAGCATGTTGGTCCAGATGTCAAAAGTTCACAAAAAGGAAAAAAGATTACAAGATGATGAAAAGAGATGATTTATGGCTGATGATCTCAAGAAGCTCAAGATCACATTCAAGTCAAGCTAAAGGAACAAGCTCAAGCCTAAAATCAAAAGTTCACTACATATTTTACAAGATAGAGACAAAGTTCAAGACTACGAGCAAGATCGAAGACATCTTTAGAATGTTGAGCTTAAGTTTCTGTAAAATGGAGTGACCTCCCTTTGAGGGAGATTGTTAGGAATTCAGAAAAGTCTCAGTCACTTTTAAAATATAATTCTTAGCTTGTAGTGCATTAAATGTAAAAGTTAACCTAACCGAGTCAACATAAGGCTCTCCTTATGTTGACCACACAACTATTTTTAACTATAAATACCCTTTCCTTCCATGGAGAGGGTGTTGGCTCATTTCATAATCTAATATTCTCTCTTTTGTTTCTCTCTCTAGAAGTGTCCAACCACTCTTTCTCTCTCTAGTTTTTCTATCTTATTTAGTAGTCTTTGATTGTATGATTGATATTTATCACTATGCCATTACCCTTTACAGTATTTTTATCTCTCTCTTCATCATAGGATCATCTGATTTAGACTTATTTTCTAGATCATTATTAAAAAAGTTATGAATATCAGTATTTTGAAATACCAATTCATATTCTTTATTTTCAGAACTATTTTTAAAAGGGGAAGCAATCTCATAAAACTTTACATCTCTTAAAAAAACATTTTCTTACTCTCGAGACTATAGAACTTGTAGCCTTTTTATCAAAAGAATAACCAACAACACACATTTTTCAGATCTAGAAGAGAATATATCATAATTATTCGACACAGTAGAAAAACATAAACAACCAAAAGTTTCTAATTGAGAGAAATTTGGTTCTATTTTATAAATCATTTCATAAGGTGACTTTTAAAACAACACAGAACTTGGTATCCTGTTAATTAAGGAAACAACAATTATAATACATTTAGTCCTCATGTTTAAAGGAATCCCCCTTGAAACATGAGGGCTCTAGCAACATTTAATAAATGTCTAAGTTTTCTTTCTAATAAATCATTTTGTTGAGGGGTATAAGGACATGATGTTTGATGATGTAATCTATTTTCCTTACAAAATATTTCAATGTTTTGATTTATAAATTCAGTATCGTTACCAAGTTCTAAATACTTTTATGCTTTTATCAAATTTAAGAATGTAGTGATGTGATCAAATACTTCATCTAACAGATACAATTTTAACAACATGAGAAAATATTTCCTCATAGTCTATACCCTCTATTTGGTTGTAACCTTAAGCAACCAGTTTGGATTTGAATCTCTCAACCTCACCATTGGATTTATATTTAACTTTGAAAACCCATGTGGAACCTATAGGCTTTCTACCATTAGGTAACTCAGTATAGACCAATTCCCATTTTTATTTATAGCTTCCATTTCTAAATTCATAGCTTCAACCCATCTACTATCCTTAGCAGCTTCACTATAAGTTTTTTGGTTAAACAAGCTTATTAAGATTTCTAGAAAACACATAATTTACTTTGCTTAAACAATTGTAATTGACATGTTTATCAATACCATACTTAACTTTGTCATTCAAAACAAAATCACTTAACTTAACAAGCACATTGGTTTTTCTACTAGAGCTTCTAACACATGTTTTAACATGTTCTTGTCTGTCTGGAATCACGTTTAGAGTTTTAAATAACTCATTAAACTCTTTATAAAATTCATCATCACCTTAAGAATATCCATCCACAACAGTTAAAAAATACTCAAATCCTTCTTTGCTTTGAACTTTATAAGGTCCATACATCTAAGTGACTCTGTCCAACATCATTGGTTTAATGTTCACTAAGAGAAAATGGTTCTCTTGTTTGTTTAGCTTTATGACAAACATCATAAATATTATCTTTTAAATCAATTTTGAAATCAAGCTTGTGTATTAAAACATTTAAAACTTGATCAAGAAAGGATGATGATATCGCTAGAATCAAAATAAACAAATAATAAAATATATAGAAAGGATTGAAAATTACAATCTACTAATCTACCCTTGAGGACAAAGGAAAAAAAGGAAAAATCTTTAACAAATAAATATAATATAGAATGCTATATAAACAGGGGAGGAAGTATGATTCCCGTTCGTTAACCCCCCAAAAACGATTTAGAAATTAAAACCAGATAAGTTTTATGTTCGGTGTACATTGATTTGAATTGAGGACAAGATTGATTTGATTTCTACTCTTCACTATCATACACAACACCACTCCCACATAGCGCGCGACCATCTGCGCAATAATAAATTCAACAGCACGCAGCGGTACACTCATAACCGGCTGAAACACACAACATCACAAGCTAATCTACTCACCCCAGCGCACGCTGGCGACATCTCTGCCGATACCAGCGATATCCATAAGTCACGTATAGAGAATCTCCTAACTGCTCTTCTATATACGAACCTACTCACCTAACATATCATACTCTCTTACTTTCTCACTCTCTTTACTTCTCTCACAAACAAAGTTCGCCATCTCACACGTATCGAGAGTCGACATGACACACACACAAAAGATGAGACGAGTCCTCTAAATGAACTCTCATCAACACTCAGACTACACACACCAATCGAACACACTGAGATTCGCACAACTCGATCCGTTAACACAATCACACGACACATTACAGATGACACCTGGGCAACACAGCTAGCTATCTAATCTCGAAAAGTTATACAAACACTTATCTCATGCGAACAGAGACACTCCACTAAGCTGCATTTAAGCATCGAGAGCTATCACTTTCATCCACAACAGTTAAAAAATACTTAAATCCTTCTTTGCTTTGAACTTTATAAGGTCCATACATCTAAGTGACTCTGTCCAACATCATTGGTTTAATGGTCACTAAGAGAAAATGGTTCTCTTGTTTGTTTAGCTTTATGACAAACATCATAAATATTATCTTTTAAATCAATTTTGAAATCAAGCTTGTGTATTAAAACATTCAAAACTTGATCAGAAGGATGAGTGATTCGCTAGAATCTATATATACGTAATAATAAAATATATAAAATGATGGAAAATTACCAATTTACCCTTGAGGACAAAGGCAAAAAGGAAAATCTTCACAAATATATATAATATAATACGTATATAAACCAGGAAGTATGATTCCCGGGTCGTTATCCCCCAACGATTTGTGAAATTGAAACCACGTTTGATGTTCGGACAATGATTTGAATTGGAGACAAAGATTGATTTGATTATCTACTTTTAAAAAATTAAAATAAACAAATGATAATAATTAAGCACGAAGACAAATAACGGGAAACCAAATTTTAACTAAAACGCAAAACGGGACCCCTAAACGGAGGTCAAAAACCCTAAATTTTTAAATTAAACCTAACTTAAATTTTTCTTTTTAAATGGACTCTATTTGACTAAAAAGGAAGCTTAAAGAAAACTAGAACAAAAACTGAGTTGAAATGAACTTTAAAATACGAAAAACGAGAACGGGAACGAATCCCGTTCTTTAAAAATCAAAATTTTGCAAATTAAACCCTACGATAGCAAAACTAATTTTCCTATAAACTTTATGATAAAAGAAAATTTTCTAAAAAAGATTTATATTTTTTTGATTATTTTTCTATTTTTTATGATTTTTTAAAGTTTTTAATAAAAATAAATGTTTAAAAATACTAAACTATCTATAAAAATTCTAGAAAAATTACAGAAAATAGCCTATTCTAATTAGAACCTAGGAAAAATAAGCTCGATCTCACAGCTTATTGAATAAGCCACTGAATAAGCTAAAACAACTTATAGAACTTATAAGGGTTAAATGTGTATAAAGAATAAATGTTGCAAGGTTATAACGAAAAAGACCCTAGGTCGCAGTGGTAGTGAGTGTGTGTTGTGGTGTTATAAAGGGTTGAGAGTGTTGAGGTCGGGGGTTCGAGTCTTGCTCACCCCCGACTTCCACTTTCCCCTTTTTTTCAAAAACTTATAAAAGCAAAGTTGAAAATAAGCTCAAAATAAGTAACTTTTGTGAAGACACTTTTTATGAAAACTAAAAATAAGCATAGAAATAAGCTAAAAATGTGACAATTTATTCTAAAAAGGCTTTTTAAGCTAATTAAGCTAAAAACATGTATAAACCAAAAACAGGCAAAGATAAGCTATAAACTACTTGTAACTAATCCTAATAAGCAAAACTTAACAAGGAATAAGCCAAAAGAACAAGTTAAAAACTAGAAAACAAACTTATCCTCTTTTTGGCTTTTTTAAACAACAATAAGTAAACAAATAAGCTAAATTAAGCTGAAACTTAATCAATTAAGCTAAACTAACCTAATAAGCAAATTTAAGCTAAAAATAAGCAAAAACAAGAAGTTATAAGCTAAAATTAAGAAATAAGCACTTAAAGCTAAACTGTGAACCAAACAGTCCCTTAAGGCACCTTTGAGCTTATTTTTCAATAAGCTAAAGGATCCTTATGGACTTTTGGCTGATTAAACTAAAAAGTAGACCTGGAATACTACTTAAAAACACTTTCAAAAAGCATTTTGGAAGTCAAATAAGCAAGAAAAAGCTAAATGAAAAAGGCTGTCTACAATATTTTTGGTTTTTTAAGATTTAATGAAAAGACAAATAAGCAATTGCAGCCCTATATTAAGCTATCTAAATAAACTACTTTTTACTTAAAAAACTAAATCAGATTTAGAACTACTTATAAACTACTTGTGCTATGAATTTTAAAAAGCTAAAACTAACTATTACTAGCTTAATTTGGAAATTGAAAAAGGCATTTTGGCTGTTTTAGCTACTGATGCATTTGACAGTTTTAAAGCAAAAACTCAAAATCAAAATGTGCAACCCTTAAAACTCTAAACTAACATCATTTAAACATCAAACAAACACAAATTAAACACATATGATAACTAGAACAATAATAAGCACAAAAAGCTTATGAAACTGAGCTTATGAACTCAGTTTTATAAGTTTTACACAAAGACTTATGAAAACTTGATAAAAACTATTAAAACTTGTAAATCCTACTTTTATAAGCTTAAATATGAGATTGAAAGTGAGCTTAAAGGTTCAAATGGTCAAGGACAGTACTAACTCAAGTTAATACTACCTGAACCAAACACCCTTTTAAGTTCCTTAAATCCATATTTAGCTTATGAAAATGAGATTTAAAGATCAAAATTCAAACACCAGATGTTAAAAAGCTTTTAACAGACCTAATGAACAATTTTCAATAATCAAATAAGCAAAATCAATAAGCTAACAAACTATGCTAATATTGTTTTGGTTTTTATGACTTTTTATATCAAAAACTTTAAATTTAAGATCTAAACTAAGAATTGAGCTAATTAAGCATAACACAACAATAAACTAAAATAAGCAACAATAAGCAAGATAAGAAATTATTAAGCATTTTATTAACTAAGAAAATTAAGACAGTTAAGCTTTAACTGAAAACTTACTTAAGCCTTAGCTAAACAAAGGCATCAAAGGCTCATATGAGCTATCTACTAGCTCTGGCTTATTGTAAATAAGCCAGTATAAGTCCATATGAGCTCTTCTATGTTAAGCTCATCTTCCATAAGTACAAAATCCAAATAGCAAGGGTTTTTAAGCTGATTTTAAAGTTTAAGTAGATTAAGGCTTATTAGAGCTCAATTCCAAGCTTAGAGACTTGAAAGAGCTTATGAGAGCTTATGATGAGCTTATGAAACAGTAGCATTTATATTTGAAAGAAATAAGAGCTTATAAGTGAAAAACAGATTATGAAAACTAAATTGTGATTTTATTGATACTTAAAACTGATTATAATATTTGATCAAAGGAAATTACAAGAACTTGAAAAAGGAAATTACATTTTAAACTAAAAATACATAAAGCTTTTTTAAACTAAAAATGCAGGAAAAGAAGATTAAGAAGATGTCTTATGTGAGTGAATGAGGCTTTATATAGCCATCAACTGAAGCTTCTAGGTCCTTATAGCCCGCCCCTCTTAGCCCTTCATTATCTCTCAATCATTGGATACTCAATTTTGTCCGTAGGATCACTCTTTAGCTCACACGGATTGCCAGCGTGGCAATCCGTGATGTGACACCTTGTGCTTGTTTTGTGAGTAGCTTAAGTGTAAAAAAAATTCTTCCCCGTGGGTTTGTTGTCAGACTACGTGTGATTCTCTTATGGGTTTCCACCAATGAGAGGGCTTGGTGATGTATTACTTTGCCACGTCAAAACTTAGCACTCAAATTACCCAACCATACTGTCAATTTAACTTTGCCCCTTGATTTGAGCTTGAGGTAATTAGGAGAAGACAATGAACAATAATAACTAAATTTCGCGCATGATTTTCTTTTATAAAAAGGTTGTTTGACTTTTTTTATTTACCCGGGGTTATAAACTTGTTGACTTGGGCTCATTTGTAAAGGGATTGGGCCACGGGAGGATTAATAGGAAATGGGCCTGGAAAGTTTTGGGTTATAAGAGTTAACGGGTGTTAACTCTTATAAACAAGAGTTAACACCGTTAGGGTTTAGGGGACCATTTTTGCAATTTGGTTTTCTTTGGGGGACTGATTTGGTATATTTGGGTTTTGTCTTTTAATGGTTGACCACTGTTGACTTTTGATAGCATTCTCCTGGCTCTTTGTGTGCTCTTCCATTCCTGTGCTCGTGATTGTCCGGTTTTTTACCGTTTTCTTGAGATTTTTGCATTATCCGTACCTACACAATCACAAAGACAAAACAAGCAATATACAAGCATTTTAAGCACAATTTTGTCTTTTTAGGGCCATTTTTGATATAAAACGGATATGTGTTTTCACACATATCAAAATTCCCCAAACTAAGCGATTGCGTGTCCTCACGCAATATTATATGCTCCATAACCAAATACCTCAAAACTTCCCCAAACTAAACCTTTGAAAAGTAGCAAAGACTTTTGTGGAAAAAGTTAAGAAATCGCAAGTTATAAAACACCCTATTTTCCCATTTTTCTAAAACTTTTTCATAAAATTGCGCTTCTTTATCAGTTTATTATCTTTATTCAGTTTATAAACATATAGTAGACTAACTTGATAGCCAAAAACTACTAAAACATCATTGATAACAATCTTTTCTGTCATTTTTAAACTTCCAATATGAGTAACAAGAGCTTTATTACCATTAGGATGTCCCACAATCATATTAAGTTTTATAAAATTCACTATATTAAACATGTTAAGTATAGTGTGAGTCATATGTTGACTTGCACCAGAATCTATAGTCCAACCAATATACATGTTATATGTACTTATCTTGGTGATGAGGTGTCATTTTATACACTTTTTAGGGTCATTTAACCCCCCAAATCATGCAAATATGCCCAAAATACGTGCTTAATTGTTTGTTTTGTGATTTTAGCATTTGGGAAGCTTTTAGAGGATATAAACGTGACTTGGGCTCATTTGGAGAAGAAACTGACAATATTACAACTCTATACCAAAGTCGATGAAGAAAATACGCACAGTGGCTGGAGACAGCGTCACAATTATGGGTGACGCCGTCAGAACATCAAAGCGATGGCGTCAAGATTTGTGTGACGGTGTTAGAACTTAACCGCCTTAAGAAGCCCTAGAAGATTTTGCAAAGCGACGGTGTCAGGATTATAACGCGACGCCGTCGCGGCCTATTTTCTATATATACAAACTCGTTTTTAGGGTTAGAAGTGTGAAACTTTTGGAAGACGAACTTCATAATTAGGGTTCAATTTTAGAATCTTTTAAGGGAGTTTTTAGGGTGTGAAAACCCTCTTGTATCTGCTTTATACTCATGTTTTAATCAAGTTAAGTCCTTTATCTCTTAATCTTTCAATATGTATATGTGTTGCTTGATTAATTATTGTTCTTCGCTTCTTCTTAACATGCTAGGCTAGATCTATTTGTATTTACTTATGCTTGAATGAAACTTAGTTTGTAGATACTTTTAATATTGCTTCTTGTAATAAATGTGCACATTAGGCTTTAGAAAACTAGCTATAAAATATTACATTAGCATAGACGTATAGGGAAATGCGATTGTGTAGAAAGGATTCCATCGGTAACAGTCTTCATACTACCTTACCCATCTATGGTTGATCACCTCTTAAATATTTTAATGCATGTAATGTACTCTTAGGGCCTTGTAATAGTCTTCATACTACCTTACTTGTGTGTTGCCTTAACGGAATATTACATAGACAGCGGGTTCGTGTAATTCGTTCATGATTGATAAGATCGATTAAACCCATCTAGGATCGTTTTACAAATAACATCATAAACATGCAGCGGAATATAAAGAACAATGATGTTATTAAACAAGGTTTTCTTCATTGAACGTTTCCCTATTACCCCAACTATAACTTAGGGCTACACCAACTACTATGGTGTACTAACTAACTAACTAACTAACTAACTTTGTGTACACACACACACCTAGGAAATATTTACGCAGATCATCACAAGTGTGACAAAGCAATAGTATTAGGAGAATAAAACTACGAAGTAATGCATAATTAAATAAATACGTTTGTTTACCATACGAGTTTTCACTAAAGTAGTTTAGATTTAATTTTAGTTTAATTAGTTAAAACCAAACCACTTCTTAAAACTCAAGATTTTACCTGCTTTTTATAAAATATAAAAATACAAAAATAATCTTCTTTCAACCCTTTAGATCTCAGTTAGATTTAGTTCGAGCCTTTACACATTATTCTCCAAGAGAAGGATAACAACCTCGAGTCCTTGCTATACTACATTGCAACGATTAGGTACTCTGACTATGGAGTTATAAAACTTCTTGTGAGTTTACAACGACCGCACGTCAAGTTTTTGGCGTCACTGCCGAGGAATAGTATAGGTTTCGAATTTTATTTAGCTTAGGTCTACTCACTTGATTCATATCAAGTGAGATTTTATTTTTTGTCAATTAGCTTTCTTGTAGTCTATCTTTTCTTTGTGTTATTTGTTTCGTTAATCTTTTTCGTTAACCTGTATGGAAAACAAAAATCCTATCCGTACTCTCAGAGATTACTCCAGACCTAGCCACGAGGGCTATCAAAACACCATTGAGCTCCTTGATGGGAACAATGTGGTGCCTCTGTGATCCGACACCATCTGGTTAGTGCAAAACAGATGCTCATTCCATGGACTTCGGTCCAAGGATCCAAACCAACATCTTAAGGATTTTCTAAACCTTGTGAACTCACTTGAACTTGATGATGCAAATAGGTAATTTACATGGGATAAATGATGCTATAAAAGAGATGTTATTTGATGTCATCAAATATCCCTCCACTTGAATCCTACTTGTCCACAAGTAGCCTTTAGAAATTTATTAAAATGTATCCCTAAGGATTTTTCCGTTAAGCATTTATTCAATCAATTACCAATACACAACCAAACACCTCATGAAATAGGTTGATAAAAACACTCAAATCACTCGACTAATCTATGTGGTAACATGTAACTAATTCGCTCAATTGATCGGTCGTGACCTTAACTTGGCAAAGATACACATCTCCACCACTAAAGGTAATTAGTAATAAGTTTATAAAGGTAAATTGGGTTTTTAAAAGGCTTAAAGGGTTTGATCACTCTTTCTAATCTATATCGATACCAATATTCCAGAAAAGGTGACAAAATCATACATACACACCCATAACGATGGGATAGACACATATGACTACATTCGAACCTTAACTTGAATAGGCTAAATAATAAGACTAGTAGTCTTTACCAAAAGTTATAAACCAGCAAGGGCGACAAACCACATATACACATCCATACGATGGAATAGACATACATGAATGCATTAAATTCCCTCAATCGAGTAAAACCAAGGGTTAGGACCAAAAGTGATATAGGGTATGGATCTTCTAATCCTTTCTCCAAAAGTAATAAACCAACAAGGCGGACAAAATCACACATATATGGCCATAACAATGGAATAGATACATGTGATTGCTCGCATCCTCATTCGAATAAAACCTAAGGGATTAGAGATTTGGAAAGGGAAATAATTATTGTTAAATAAAAAATTATAAAAAAATAGATTAAGTCCAAAAAACTAAGATACAAGTTGCTAGATACTTTCTCGATCGTTCCCATGATAAAGACACAGAAATATATACACAAATGTTTTGATCATAGATCGAGAAAAATAACCAAAGTTGGCGTTCCCGTAATGGTCAACTTCCCAATCATCCATACTATATATACTTTTACAAATCAAGTAGCTATATCTATCACTTTATATAAAACTTTACATCGTTGATTTATAATCACGTATCAATGAATAATCGATCCTTTAATTAATACCATCAGTTTAAGCTTTAATGAACCGACTATCTTCATAGTTTTCCTCCTTTTTTTGGAGCGATTTTCTAATTTTTTCAATTTATTTTAAACAATACACTACGAATATCTGTGTAATTTCACCATCTTCACGATCATAATAACTCCGGATAATTTCTTCCATAATTCTTCATTCTTTGGATATACCAATAATTGTGATGGTAGTAAAAATACGTTAGTTTAACTACTTTTACATTCCCAATTGCAATGTGCAATTTTCCAACCATAACCGAGATAAAAATGACACAAGACACAGGAAATACATACTTTATGCTTAAAGCTACTAGAAACTGATAAATGGACTTAATCTAACGGGGTAGGCTAAGGTGTAAAGGTGCAACGAAACAAATAGTTGGTGTTATCCTAAAGGATTGGCTCTATTGGTTTTTCTAGGGAATCTTACTCTTAAAATTAGAGTAAACAAATGATTTATACGGGGGTTAACTAACCGGTATGGTTAGTTAATAGCACAACATATATAGGCTTTTTAGGTGTAATCATAGAAATTTACCAGTTTAAACAAGTTACTCCATCTAAATCCATAGTACTAATTATTGTGGTCTCGAATATATATACCAAGCCAAGTTCTAAAGTCTACAACATCACCAGCACACTCATATTTTTGTGGGATTTTGGGTAAACATTTGGAAACGGATAAGGCTGAATCCTCACAATATCTAACAAGGGTTATGTGTGCGGGTTATGTAACTAATAATTTCACAAAAATATACTTGAAATTTTTTTAATTATAGGCATAATTTAAGCATTTTATTGTGAAAAATAGGACAAGTAGGTGTTCTAATTCTCCTCCCCCCCCTCACTTGAATTATACAACACCCTCGTTGTATAAATAAAACATTAAAAAATGAGAAATTAAAAGAATTAAAACGAGAAACTCTCGTGATATTTGCTCGGTATGATTCTCCATGTTGAGTTTATGAGCAGGAATGTGTATTGTAGAGGCGTCAAAATGCCTACATGACTACAACACACATTAGATTCTAGAAAATACTCCACCAACGTAGTCTTCAGAAGGTTCCTGTATACAATATAGGAAAACAAGTGCAATTCTATCTTCGGATAATCGTTTGGTTAGAAAACAAAATAAAAACCTAAAACTGTATAGGAAGTCGATACGTCGTATCCATACCCAGGATACGCCGTATCGATACCTATAGAAAACAATCCTAAGTACAGGTCAGAATTCGAATACGTTGTATTTGTTTAATGAATACATCATATCAACCAGTCTGACGATAAAGTTTAAATTGCAGAAAAATAAAGATTTGATAACGTCCAGGTAGTCAATTCGTCGTATCAATGGGGTTTGGATACTCCGTATAGACAGTCTGGAAAGACACACTCGAAAGAAAATTGAAAATACATTTTGGGTTGTCTCCCGGCAAGCACTTTTGTTTACAGAAATGTCTTTAAGTTAGACTTGCCCCAATTTATCCTATCCTTATAAAACAATTTGGGGTCGAACGGGATGCCAAATGGCACATATAAATTCTTAATAAGATTTATTAGCATCCCTTTGATAAGATAATTACAAGTCATGTTATTAAAACCTAATTCTTTGTTAAAAGTGTTAGTTTTGAAAAATTTATTGGTTGTATCATGACTTATTTTTAAAAGTTTATTTGACCCCTGTGTATCGGTTTTTATTACATTAGGTAATGGTTCAATAGATAAATCCCCCGAAGATTGTTTGATATCAATTTTATCATCATCATTATTCGAATCTAATTTTAAATCATTGATAGAAACTAATTTATAAGAAAATGAGTTTTTATCATATATAAAAGTGTAATCTTCGTCATCAGAATTGGACAATGATATTTTGAAATCAAAATCAATCTTTATGGTAGGATAAGCATTTACCGTAGGTTCAGATGTGACTTCTGGTTCAAAAGTTAAAGCATCATTGTACATAATGGTTGGGAACTGGTTCTCAAAATAAGATGAGATTTCCCATTCAGATATTAGAGCATCATTGTAAACAATGGCTGGGAACTGGTTCTCAAAATCTTTGAAGTAGTTGATATCTTCAAAACACCTGACCTTACCATATGTAGCAGTTTCCCAGTTAAACTCTCGACCACGCCTACATGATTTTTCATCTTCAAGCTGAATATACTCTGTCATAGTAATCTTGGGGTCGTCCATTTCTTGTAATAAAATGGCTAGGAAAGAAAACGGTCAAATAGACTGATACGCCGTATTCAGTAAACTGAACATGCCGTATTGGTGTTTAGATTCGAATACGCTGTATTGTTTTTAGAACAAATTTATACGACGTATCTAAGGAGTTGAATACGCCATATTCAGTACTCGACTCAGAGAGTTACAACGAACTGTAACAATGCAGAAAAACACACAAACACACAATATGCAAAAATATACAATACAGAAAATCAAACACACAAATATGCAAATTAATCTAAACTAAACTAAATCTAAACTAAAACACAAATAAAAACAAGAATTAAACAACTTCACTCCCCGGAAGCGGCGCCAAAAACCTAATGTGTCATCGTGTAGGTTGTTATTTTAGTTATCAAGTTTTACCATCTATATTATGCCTACTATACCTAAAAACAACACTCTAACGGGTAGTGTACCCGATCAGTTATAGTTTTGTTGGTAAGTAGGGTGTTGATCTTTAAGAGCGAGAGCGTTAATCCTTAATTATCAGTATTTTAGTTATTTATGTTAGTACTAAATTAACCTAATTTATGTTAAACCTAAGTTAAACCTAAACTAATGATAAAAGGGGGGTTTCAGTCTGAGATATTGGCATGAGTTTGGGTTATCTAACCTAGGGTTTTGATGACAAATAAAGTAATAAACACACATAAGAAGATGAACAAGCGATAGAGAAGCGGTCAAACACTAATGTACGAAAACATATCAACCATGAATAATCTGATAAAACACAGGTTTGTTTATTTAGTGCAATGAGTGCTTATCTCAAGGCGGCATATCATTCCTAGATTTAGGCAGTACTTTTTCCAAAAACCTAGACACGCTAATTCTATCACAATTAAACGCATCCGCATAAAGCATCCTTTTTGCTTATTATAATCTATCTTAGGAGATTAATAATGGTGATTGATGACATCAAATAACGTCACTTTATTATATCATTTATCCCATCTACTTTGCCCACTTTTATATAACTATTGCATTATTTGGTACTTAATTACTTTAAAGTTGATAAATGCAGTAATTCGTGAGTGTTTTGTGAAGATAAGCTAAAAGGCACATCAACGCCAAGACATTTGAAGATTTTTGAAAATTCACCAATACGCCGTATCCAACTAAAGAGATACAGCGTATCAACGCCAAGACTTCACAAGAAAACGCGTTTGACCAATTCCCAATACTACGTATCCATGCTATCTACATACGCCGTATCCATGAAGATAACTATTCAAAGATACAGTAAATCAAGTAAATTGGGAATGATATCAAAGATTTATTACGAACGTAGTGCGCACTCTAAGGAATCCAGCCCAATACGTCGTATCGACCCATCTGGATATGGCGTATTGAGTATTTTTCAGCAACTATAAATAGAAGACTCAAAAACAAGTTTTCAGTATGCAATATCATATTCTATATACCATACTCATCAAAGACGAATTTTAGAAGAGAAGATCAGCAATAAAGGTCAAGCATTGATCACGAATCCATAGAAGACATCGTGTAATTTTTAATCTTTTAATCGTTCATTTTAAATTGTTTGATTACGCTTGTATAATTAAAATGGTTGTGGGCTAATACCCTCGGGTATTAGCCATCTTAATGAAAGTTCAATGTTTGGTTTGTTTTAAAAATCGATTTCTTAATTTATCGTTGATTGTTTAATTATGTTTATCACCTCATACTTGTTTATGTGTTTGAATATGCGACCTATCATTCAACTGGGTCTAGTGATACAGACTAAGTAATCTAGATACCGGGATAGCTCTCCATATCGTGTCTTATATTACTAGACCAACAGGATCACAAATAACGTTCTATCTTTGTCTTTTAATTATGAGCTTAGTTGGACCGGTAGGTAACCCGTTTATGTTTCAGCAATCATGCTCTTAATTAACTG
>BQNB010126844.1:0-19533 GCA_026074375.1 Tanacetum coccineum | reverse complement strand
AGTAGTTCAAATCTTTAAGGACCAACAGCTTTTTAGCATTAGTTAGCTTTTTAGGTTGCTTATTTTTAAGCTAGAAAACCCCTCATTGACTGCCTTGTTAACTTAAGTTTAGGCCTTAGCTCACTTCTGCCTTTTTAGCAATTTTCTATCTTATTCAGTTGATAAGCTATGTTCCTTAGTGCTTATTTGCCTAGCCCTTAAGCTCTTTTTAGCTTATTACCAATCTTTGTAGCTTATTTTAGCTTAAACAGCCCAAAAAGAAAAAGCCATAAAGCCCTTTTATGCTTTAAGCCCTCTGCCCAAACTTTGAGTGCTTTTTCTGGCTTATTCGTAGCTTTTCCCAATTAGTTGTAGTTATAAAAAATGATAAGCTTCATGTGCTTAACAAGTTTGGGTAAAAAGTTTTTCTAAAAAAAAGGGGGATAAGAGGAAACCCGGGTGAGCAAGACTCGAACCCGGGTCTCAACCCTCATCAACCCTCTTTTCTACAAACACCCCTACCGCTGTGCCCTTGGGTCTTTTCTGTTAGACCCTTGGGCACTTTGGTATATACGGGTGTTTTGGCCTTTTAAGCTATTAGGCTATTTAAGCTTATTCGACAGCTTATTTGATAAGCTGGTTTCCCCAGCTTATTTTTCTTAGGACCCTTAACCTTTTAGCCATTTTGTGTAATTTTTCTAGATTTTTTTATAAACGTTTAGTATTTTTTATAATTTATTTTCTTTGTAAACTTAAAAAAATCATAAAAAATAAAATATTAATCAAAAAAATATAAATCTTTTTTCTAAAATTTTCTTTTTTCATATATTTTGTAGGAAAAATATAAAAGTTTCTGTAGGATTAATTTTTTAAAAATTTACTCTTTAAAGAACGGGATTCGTTCCCGTTCTTGTCCTGACTCGTTTTTGGGTCAAACGACCTCCGTTTTTAGTCTAGTTTTTTTTAAACTTCGTTATTTGTCATTTAGAATCTATTTTAGCTTTTAAATTTGTTTTAGGGTTTAATTTGCAAAATTTAGGTTTTTACCCCTCGTTTTTCGTGCCCGTTTTAGGTTTTAAGTTATATAGCTTTCGTTTTTAGGTTTTATTTAATCGTTTTTGCATATTTAACTTGTAGAAATAGAAAACCAATCTCACCTTTGTCATATTCAAACATCAATCATCAATCCGTCATTCGATTTTCCTTTCAAGCCTCGTTAGGACAAAACGACACGGGAATCATACTTCCGGCTACGTATATATTTTATTTTGGTGAACTTTTGACCATTCCTTGTGTAAAGGTAATTGGTTGAGTGTTTGCTTATATATTATATATATATATATATTATCATCGAATCAGTTTCCAAAAAAAACGACAAACCACATTTTAAACTAAATTACCTCTATCAACAACCTTAGAAACCTACTGCATTATATGCGTTATCTACCACATCACAGACAATAGCATACAAACACAATTGATTTTAAAAAAAACGGCAAGCCACATTTTAGACTAAATAACCTCTATAAACAACATTAAAAACCTACTACATTACAAGCATTATTCTAACACATCACAGACAATAGCATACAAACACAATCAATTTTAAAAAAATGACCACATTTTAGACTAAATCATCTCTATGAAGAACCTTAGAAACCTACTACAATATAGGCATTACTTTACCAATTCATAGACAATAGCAGGCAAACAAAATCAATTTCCAAAAAAACGGCAACCCACATTTTAAACTAAATCATCTCTATGAGCAACGTTAGAAACCTACTGCATTACAGGCATTAATCTACCATATCACAGGTAATAGCATACATACATAATCGATTTTAGAAAAAGCGACAAGCCACATTTTAGACTAAATCATCTCTATAAAGAACCTTAGAAACCTACTGCATTACATGCATTATTCTACTACATCACAAACAATATCATACAAGCAAAATCGATGTTCGAAAATACGACAAACCACATTTTAAACTAAATCACCTCTATCAACAACCTTAGAAACCTACTACATTACCAGCATTATCTACCATATCACAGACAATAATGTAAAAACACAATCGATTTCAAAAAAACAGCAAGCCACATTTTAGACTAAATAACCTCTAAAAACAACATTAGAAACCTACTGCATTACAGGCATTATTCTACCACATTACAGACAATAGTATACAAACACAATCGATTTTGAAAAAATGACAAGCTACATTTTTGACTAAATCCTCTCTATGAAGAAGCTTAGAAACCTATTGCATTACAAGCATTACTCTACCACGTTATCGACAATAGCAGGCAAACTAAATCGATTTCTGAAAAAATGCCAAACCACATTTTAAATTAAATCATCACTATGAACAACATTAGAAATCTACTACATTACATGCATTAATCTACCACATCATAGGCAATAGCATACATACATAATTGATTTTGGAAAAAATGACAAGCCACATTTTAGATTCAATCAACTGAATGAAGAACCTTAGAAACCTACTGCATTACAGGCATTACTTTACCACGTCATAGATAATAGAAGGGAAACAAAATTGATTTATGAAAAAATGCCAAGCCACATTTTAAACTAAATCATCTTTATGAACAACCTTAGAAACCTATTGCATTACATACATTACTCTACCACATCATAAATGTTTTAAATACATTACAAATGTTATCCAGTGCATTATAGTAATATTCCATTACATTACTGTTCATTTTGTAGTACATTACAAACAGAATCAGGCACACGCATTCATTTTTACACAAACGACAAACCACATTTAGCCTAAATCTTGCCTATGAACATCAACATATATCTTACTGCATTAGCATTCAAAACAACTTCATAACAATGTAAATTTAGTCTATCACAGTTATAAAGTCTAGTTGAGACATTTTATCATACACCTTGTATGCATCTTTCTTAAACATGTTTTTAATCTATTTTTTCAATATTTTGTTCCAGATGTAGAAGAAAACATAATGTATATTTGAATCTAACTCCGAATATAACATAGTTAGATGAATAAAAACATGAAAATCTTGCTAGAATCCAACCACTAGATGTATGAATAATGACACTTGTCAAATTTTGCAATGTAAATTATATAGACAAGTTATTTATACAGTGGTGATTTCGTTATACCTCATTGTTTCATAATACCAATTGTGTATGTCAAAATTATCTATCCTATATCCTGTAGTATGATGACTTATATCTTTATCCAAGATTACTATGATTCTCTTACCATCCGATTTTCTTAAACCTTTGTACCTAGAAACACTAAGCCTCCTATTGGATCATTCACTCCATTATCTCTGTATCTATCTCTGGAAGTCTTAAATTCTAAAATTTTCTGTTATATCCTGCAATGTAATATCAAAGAATGATCACAAGTCTTTGTATTATAATGAGAATTTTCATACCTTAACTTGTGATATGACTATATCATTTTATGGATTCTTATTCTATGTTGTCTTGTATATATTAATAGATGCCTCCCAAGAGAACATCAACATCTGAAACACCAACTATGACTCAGGCTGCCATCCGGCAACTGATTGCTGATGGTATTGCTGCAGCTCTGGAAGCACAAGCTGCTACCATGGCAAATACCAATAGGAATGTAATAAGTAACTACAAAGGGTTTATGAGTTGTCAACCTTCCTATTTCAATGGTACGGAAGGAGCTGTTGGCCTCATCCGCTGGTTTGAACGTACTGAATCGGTATTTTCTCGTAGCAAGTGTGTCGAGGAAGACAGAGTGACATTTGCTACTGGTACTCTAACCGATGACGCCTTGTCCTGGTGGAATGCATACGCCCAACCTATTGGGATAGAACAAGCCAACAAGATCACCTTGACTGAATTAAAAAGGCTCTTGACCAATAAGTATTGCCCTCAAACTGAAGTCAAGAAAATGGAAGACGAATTTTACAACTTGGCAGTGAAAGGAAATGATCTCAAAACTTACGTTAGAAGATTCCAAGAATTAGCAGTCTTATGCCCAAACATGGTATCAAACACCGAGAAGCTTATGGAAGTCTTTATCGGGGGATTACCCAAAAGTATTGAAGGAAATGTTACTGCTTCAAAACCTCAAACTCTGGAGGAAGCCATTACCATAACCCAAAGGTTGATGGAGCAGGTAATAAAACATAATTCTGCGCAAGAAACCAATGATCACAAACAAAAGTTTAAGGATAGAAGAAACACCATCGACAACAACAACTACCCCAATGATCGCAACAATAATAACCACTCCAAAAATCACAACAACGGAAATTATCAAAATAACCACAACAATCACAACCGTAATGATGATTACCACCAACAGCAGAATAGAAGGAAAGAAACTATCAGAACTTATGCTGCCACCCCAACTAAGAACAAAAGGTATACTAAAAACAAAAGGTACCATGGAAACCTTCCTTTGTGTACAAGATGCACCTTGCATCACACAGGAGTTTGCACTGTCAAGTGTCAGACTTGCAACAAAGTGGGTCATCTGACCAGGGACTGCAAAAACTAAGGACTTCTATTTCTAAACCATCACTCTATCACTCGACTAAATCTCGGAACGAGATTTCTGTAAGGTTGGGGGACTATAACAACCCATAATTTTCCAGTATTTTCATCAATGTAATATCTACTTACTATATTAAGTACAACCTTTTTCACGGGAATATTTTTCGTTTTTATTCCATTCTATTATGTAACCTAGTTTACATTTCTAAAGTAAACCCTCTATCAATGCCATCTATATCTATATTTATATCATGTAAACATCCTAATATGTCAAGTCTATATTTTAATATCATTTTTACCAAGTACATTATCCATTTAACGTACTTTTTAAAACGTTATATCAAAACAAGCATTAAACGTAAACGTTTATATAAAAACCCTAATTATATGTAATGTATACATATAAAATGAATATGCAAGCCTTCAAGCATGTGTACAAGTGTACAGTGCATCACATTTGAATTATATTTTCCCTCCAAGTCAATGTACAACTCATTAAAGCTCAATGTATAAATCTATTAAGCATAGAATTCAAACCTTGCTATTTTTCACCATTTTCATTTTAGATTTCTTACCACCACTCTAGCACAAGGTACAAGCACTTAATGCATGACTCCTAAACCCTAAACCTAAACCCTAAGTCATCCTAAAACCCTAATCTAAAACCCTAAACCCTAAACAAAACCCTAAAACCCTAATTTCACTTTAAACCTAAAACTAAACCCTAAACCTTAAAACTAAGCCCTAAACCTTAATCCTAAACCCTAAATCTTAATCCTAACACTAATCCTAAACCCTAATCTATCCCTAATCCTAACCCTAATCCACATTTTAAAACCCTAAACCCTAACCCGAAATAAAATGAACCTGACACCCCTTTTACTTCATTTTTACCCATTTTAAGCAACCAAGCACCTCAAGCACCTCTATGACATCACCACCATGTCACCAAGCAGCCTACCAAGCACCTCCATCACCTCCTTGTAAGCTACTTATAAACAAACACCTCCTTATCATCCTTGTGGTTAGCTGTGACCCTCTACACCCCTCCACCTTGCATTGCTACCTTCCTAGCTCACAATACTCATCACCTAGCATCCCTTAGTCATCTACCTACAAGTCCTTAGACACTACTCCAAGTATACTTGGACACCAAGGTGGTTCGCACCCTATAAATAGCCAAACCCGTTCACCACTTCAATCACACCTTAAAAACTCATCACCACTCAAATGGAGTCTTAAATCAGACCAAGGAGGATCAATTGAAGTCCCTAAGCTCAGAATAAAAGCCAAGAATCAAGAAAAAAGAGCCCTTGAAGTCGTTACTAGGCGTACGAACCCGAAAACCCTATTTCGACTCATTTCTAGCTCAAGTAAGCTTAAAAAGAACAATTAAGATGTATGACACCCCCAAACAGGAAACGAACAATCTTTAAAAAACTTATAAAAGGGTAGCATTCTCTAATTTGTTATTTACATTATGTCATGAATCGTGACAGGTGGTGATTTTGTCGGGTGCATTCTCTACTATTGTCTTTCTTCTGATTGTTTGGCTTGTGTACACAGGTAACGCCACTTAAGGAATTTATATCAGATCAGTAGCATTGCTTATTCATATAGGGAAGTGCTATACAGGCTAACAAAGACCTAAAAGATACGTACTAAACACTTTAACCGCCTACTACCACTAAATGTCGCCTTCAGGATCTCAAGAATATTCAGTTGCGAGCAAACTAAAAGATGGCAAAGAACTCTTACTCATTGTGTAACCTTGGTCTTTGAAAGGTACTCCCACTTTAAAAGCATACCAAATGATGGATACCCTAAGAGTACTTTAACGTTTGCAACATATAACGACCTCCAACCATGGGCCGATGTGAATACTGCCACACTCACAGGTATCTATAATTGCTGGACCACTATACGTAGCGTATGTACAAAACTGAACCTTTCAATATTAACAGATTACATCGGATGCAACCAATGAGTATGTAATATACTAATATAAAAGTCACAAAAGATGGTACAAGCCACAAAATTATGAGGAGAACTGCTGATATTTAAAACTTCGAGTAAGTACAGATGCATTTTTATATAACTACTACACGTATATAGTTTCCTGATTTTTAATTATGTGCTCTCCGTAGTTGCATTACTATAGCAGCTACCATATGGAACGACATGACCATGGATTTTGATTTCAACGAGTATGACTCTATGAAAAAGCCGGTTATACAATTGCGATAAGCTCATGCCGCGTAACCATAAGATTTGGAGGTACATTTAATACTCAAAATTAAAATTAGTTGCACATCATAGACATGAAATTACGTAAATAAAAATTACATTTACAACAAGAATACAGCTAATAGCCTCACCAACAACTTATTATTATCTTAATCAAAAAATCATAGAAGTGCACCGAATACTTCATGTGTAAGGCTAAAGAAACAATACTTAACATATAATAGATCATAACAATCAACATGAATAGACTAACAAAAACTTCTTCACATGTACAAGAGCTTACTACATACAAACCAGACCCTTGATGTTCAGACACAACCCTATAAAGACGAGGAACAAGAAATAATGAGAAACAGGTTCTCATTGGCATCCCTATTGGAAATAAACCCGCATGACTCAAGGTACGGTTCAAAATTCTACTCAAATTCATTCTCACAAAATAAGTCTCCTAAATTGAAATCATAATATGTAGCGAATTCGGTTTACCATAAAAGCAACCATTTTAAAATTAACACAACAAAACCAGGGTATTACAAGAGGAGTTCAACCTACAAGCGCAAAGTCACACAAGAATCCTCGGGCATCCAATGTAGAGACCATGGGCCACAACCGACTGCCAACTACAGGTTATAAAAACACTCATATACAGACTCTATATTTGTTACTGATAACCAAGACACTAAATAACCAAAAGTAAAACATCCCTTGATTACAACACTCTTTTAAAGCAATCATCAATGACGACAACACTACTGTAAATTTTACCTGCTTCAGTCCAAAGATCCACGCAATTACAACTGACTACAATGAGTTGTTAGCAAAGATCTAAAATTGGGATCCACTCCAGACCCAACCCTCTTTAAGTCGATTCAAACCCGGGAGCAGACAATGTGCTAGCCCAACAACCATTGGCCTTATGCCCCTTCTGCTGAGTCCTCTAGCACAACATGTACCTCAAACACTCCCCCATGAAGTTCTATAAATAAATGTAGGCAAAAGTGTGGTAGAAACATCAGCAATAATTGCATAGATAGAAATTAGTAAAGTAGAAAAGGAGAGTCAAGAAACAGAGCAAACAAGTAAAGCAGAAAAAGAAAATCAAAGAACCCCAACACTGACAAAGCAGCCCAGTCAAGGCTCATGTACAACATCTCTTGCTTAACTACATAAGTAGATATTTTGTTGAGAAATGCTAGCCACATGCTAGCTTTTATGTTTCGTGCAATTGTATATAATAGTTTAAGGTGTGTATGAGATTTAAGGTGCTGACATGAACACGCGTTGCACTTACAGAACTCGGTTATTTCATAGTAGGATCTTTAATCATAAGATTAACAATGAATGGTGATATTATTCTGGTGTAACTAAATTTAGGTTGTAAATTGGAGTTTTGGTTTTTATTCTCGATCGATTACACGTCTTTATTTATGAAAACACAAAAGTTAGCGATTGTAGTTTGTAACTTTTATTTCTCATATTCGATGAACGTTTATCTCTTTTCGTTCTTAATGCATTCAATAATTAATTTATAAATCTTATTTTCCTTAATTTTTTCAACAATGTTTATTAACCAATTATGCGCTTATTTCTAAAAGCGGTGCTTATTACTATAGGTTTGATAAAGAAAGCTCTCACAATGGGAGACCAGTGTAAAAAAACAATGCTTAAAAAATGATCACCTCTATTTTTTTATTATTTATTGTACAAGTCTTTTAATGTTTTGTCATATACAATTGTCAATAAACTTGACAGAAATTATATACAGTTACTTCAAAAACCATAAAATATAGTAAGTAATTACATAAACACAAACAAAATTACAAACATTGCTACTATGCTTTAAAAAATCTTTGTATAATATACAATTTTAATAAAACAATGTTTAGCAAAACAGAAAAACATAAACAATAATTACAAGTCATGCCCGTCCGATGGGTGGGCTGGCCGGCTTCGTTGTGTTTCAGTTGGCTTGAGGATAAGTATTTTATGCTGTGAGAATATTTCTTGGTCTTCTCTCTGTTATAACTGAAGCTGCCTTGGTAGTAGCAATTTCAAGAAAGTATGGAAAACGCCTTGCTTGCTGTACACTTGCCTTTTTGTGCTTAACAAGTGGTTGCTTTTTCGCTAGCACAAGTAAGTAGCCCAGTCTCTTCTGCTTCACTTTATCAAGGGCTTCTGCATTTTTTTATAGCTGAGGCAGTTTTAAAGTTGTGGTCTAAGTGACTTTAAATTTTTGAATTTGACTTTGGATTGATGGGACATGAAAAGTTGTGAGAAAACTACCTCCTTACTTTATTTGCCCGTGACTTTAAATTACTAATTTCATTTATGAAAATATTGATACGCCAGGAATCTTGTACCACCGCTTTAGAAAAAATATGGTGTTGCTTCGTGTGGTCCTTGTGGATTTTATGGAACAATTGGTACAAAAAGCTACTCATATTACAAATAGCCAAATATGCTACTTTAATTAACTTAAACTAATTTAAGTTCTATTTTTTCTCGTTTATCTAGATGTTCACCTTGACTGTGAAGCCAAAATAGCAAAGTTTCTGGGAACTCATGATTCCATACTCTATTCTTATGGTCTTTCGACTATGTTCAGTGCAATTCCAGCATTTTGCAAGAAAGAAGATCTCGTGATAGTGTGAGTATAAATCTATCGTTTGTTTATGACATATCGCTCTTCACTCAATCATGCTACCCCTGTTCAGAAATTAGTAGTTATTATATTTTACGTATGGGTCAACGAGGTCATTTCTCATCAAGTCATTTCCAGTTTCTTGGATTGGTAAAAATCTTAAGCAAAGTTTATTTATATAAACTTGGCTTTTTCAGAGATGAAGGTGTTCACTGGAGCATACAGAATGGGTTACATCTTTCAAAAAGTACGATTGTGTACTTTAAGCACAACAACATGGAGTCCCTACGAAGTATTCTTGAGAAGGTCACGCAAGACAACAAACGAGCTAAGAAGTTAAGACGCTACATTGTGGTTGAATGTGTGTACCAGGTAGAGATTATGCTTAGTAATTTTACCTTCAATTATAAAACTAAATATTTGAACTCTCTTCATCCCATAAAAAAATGCACCGATAGTTTTTCTAACTTTTTAGCAGCTGTGATATTAGTGACTTCTTTGTATATATCATCTCATAGTTACGAGTTTTGGTTTTATGATTAACATAAGCTGCTATAAATCATCAGAATTCTGGCCAAATTGCACCGCTGGATGAGATAATCAGACTGAAGGAGAAGTACCGTTTCCGTGTTCTATTAGATGGAAGCAACTCTTTTGGTGTACTTGGCGAATCTGGTAGAGGTCTAACTGAACACTACAAAGTTCCGGTATGTCCCATTTTTCTCTATCAATCCAAGTTCATAATTATCGTTGATCATCTTGCTTAAAGATGTGAAACATTGTTGCTTATGATTATGTTACTGTTGTAGATCGACAAGGTAGATATTATAACTGCTGCTATGGGACATACATTAGCCTCAGAAGGTGGATTCTGCACCGGAAGTAATAGAGTCATCGATCATCAAGTAAGCAACTTAGAAACTCCATCGATCCACAACCAAAACACATACTTTTTACTGTTAATAGTACATTGTGGTCTTGTGGACCTAAATCAACGCATTTGTATGTAATGGTTATGATGTGAAAAAACAAGGTATTTTAATTGGTCAACTTTTTTATGTTGCTGTAGCGCCTCAGCAGCTCCGGTTATGTCTTCTCTGCGTCTCTGCCACCATACTTGGCAAGTGCTGCAATTACTGCAATTGATGTTATAGACACAACCCCGCAACTTCTAGTGAAGTTAAGGGATAATGTCAAGACTTTATGGACAGGTTTGTGCCTCTATAAGTATGATTTATTACGGAGTATATACTTGAACCATGTTTTTTTATGTTATTTCACTATAAATATACTGTATGACTTGGTTCTTATCTAATGCTTTCATATTTACAGGATTAAAAGGTATACAGGGACTTGAACTTGCAAGCGATATACTGTCACCTATTGTGTTCCTTACTCTAAAAAAAATCGACGGGGTCCTTGAAGAGTGATCTTCAGTTGCTTGAGGATTTAACTGACCGCGTAAGTCTAAGTCTGCATTTTCATCAATGCAGATAATTCTATATATCTACTAGAGATGAAAATTAGGTGGGTCGGATAACGGGTAATTTTTCTATGGGTATGGGCTGATATGGAACACATATTGCAGGTACTGAAGGAACACTCAGTTTTCGTGGTTACTTCCAAAAGATCGTCGCTTGACAAATGCAAACTACCAGTCGGGATCAGATTGTTTGTCTCAGCTGCTCACACAGAGTCTGATCTGCAGAAAGCATATGAATCGCTGAAGATTGTTGCAGCTTCAGTATTGACTGGTCAATACTAAATACTAAATTGCAGGCGTGTATCTCCCACAAGTTTGTAACGTGTATCGCTGAACATTAGTAAAGAACCCATGTTGCAGGTTGAATCAACTCCGGGCTATTTTCTTCTTTTTTTAGCTCAGTCATAGTTAGTTGGATTGCGATAATCATTGTAGTTGCATTTCATACTTTAGAAAGATGTTACTTTCTTGTTTGTGGTTAGGCAAAATACGTGATTTATATCGATTTATGGTTGAAATAATAAATCGGTTTCAATCCCAGTTTTTTGTTCTTGATTACTTGTTTTTCGTATGTTCATTTTGAATAAATATAGCAGACTAAATTGTATATATGCACATGGACAAAATCTTTAGTAGCCTATAGTGACACTTGAATGTGTCACAAAAAGTATCAGCCTTTTCTGACATTATTAAGTGTCAGTAAACTCTGTCAGTATATACTTTTACCGCCTGACTTTTCAGTGACACTTTTTATAAGTGAAGGTGAAGAAAAACGGATTTACTGACACTTTTCTAGACATTTTCTGACACTTTTTGTGTGTCACTAAAGAACATTTTTATTGTAGTGTATTCTCGTCCGACCAAGCATTGGCTACCATGGCAAACGCGAAAGCATTGGTGACGAAATATGCTAGCTCGAAACAAGAGTTTGAGAAAGCTTTTGTGAAATCCATGATCAAGATGAGTAATGGTGGTGGCCAAGAGGTTAGACATGATTGTAGAGTGGTAAATTAAGACAAATATTTTCTTGGTTACAGTTGCTTGGATTTTATGTTGATTTGGAGTGTGTTCATGAGTTTGAATGATTCTTGATTTATAACTGTAAAAATCTATTGTATTGCATCTTGGGTAATAATGGTATTTGTTTTATGAAATTTAGATGATCTCTTTTTTCCTTATTTTTCAAACTTAAATCCATGTTAGAATGGTATAAGAAGGCCCATTATATATATTTCTATAGTAGTATAGTCTATTAAGCATCATTGGGCTAAAGGTATATTCTCTAATCTCAATAGACACAATAACAGATTGAAGTATTGAACTTACAATATTAATGTTTTAATCAATAGCGTTAAACGAAACAACCGTTAAATGAACAGTATAAAGTATAAATTATTTGATTAATAGTTTGTTTATGATCATTTAATTATTAATTCAAGGAACATGCACAAATCTTTGTGGTCGTTTAGTTAAATGAAGAACACAAGTCTCGTTAGTTCATTTACGTTCGTGAATATCCAATTATACGGATGTCAATGTTTATTTATGTTTGTCCGTATGTTTGTGTTCAAACAAGGTTTTTAACCCGCGCTCCGCTGCGGAGTGCGAGGTTATACGTTTTTGATGATGTGTCCATTCTAGCAGATGTATAGAGTATATTGGTAAAGGATGTTTACACTACATATGCAGCAGGTTTTGTGGTTGTTTTTTATGTACATTAGAACCTAGAAAAAAAAGGGTTCTCGTAGAATAGAACAAACGTCGTTAGACACTGAGTGTGATAGTCGGCCATGAAGTTGCTTCCAGGACTCAGCTTTCTTCAAAATGCAAAATATATTTCTCTCGCCAATATTTATTTTGCTCTCCTGCACTCTAAAACAATGCACATGAAGTGAAAAAACCAAAAAAAAGGATATGAAGACTTGCAAGAAGGTAAGTAACTGTTTTAGAACTAAAAGAACCTAAATAAGTGTCTCGCTAAGAGCTGCACTCACTTTATCGATCCAGTAAGCATGACACCATGTCAGGCTTTGTATATTGTAAATATATGATGACAAATTCCAATTGTGTAAAATAGTTGACCAGACACAACGCTATTAATTCTACACAGCTTGGACACCAAGCCATCTATCAACAATTAGCACATTGACGTCAGCAACCTAATATGGCGTGCAGGTCATTCTTTCAAAGAAAACAATTCACAACATCATAACAATTTAAAATTTGAGTACTTAAACCTTTTTAAAAATGGTCTAGCAGCGTAGGAAGAAAAAAAGGGTGATGTTGTTATCATTTAGTGACATTTTCCCTACGGAGGATTAAATTTGCTATTAGATCTAATAGGACTTACTTCGATATGATGAAGAAGTTTGAGAGCTTCACGATGTAGCGAGTTGCACTTGTAAAGCTCTGATAAACACAAATAGTGATTTCCATTCAGTAATATCTCCTCACATATTTTTACATCGCAATAGTTTAGGCTTTTCAGCAAATCCAAAGCTGTGGTAGACTGTCCTGTCAAGAGCAAGGCTTGCAGAAGTGTCGTTTCCAATACTGCTGCTGTTTCTCTAGCACCTGAGTCAAGGGGCGGATATTAATGTTCTGAAAATGACTACAAATTCCTAAATCACGGCATGTATACAAATTAAAATTATAGCTGCTAATGACCCATCCTAAACTGCTTTGTCCTTCGAGTTGATCTGGAAAAGTAAATTGCTTAAAATGAAAATTGACTTGACATTTGACCCGTTTCTATACCTTTTTACCGTTGCACGTGCTATTTTTTAGTTTTTTTAGAACGGCATAAAAAAACACTTGCAAACAATATACTAATCACAGACATTACTTCAGTGACATGATCTAATCCAAACACACACTGTTACTTTAGTGACTTGATCTGATCCAAACACCTTCTGTAATAATCTTATCCAAACATACCTTATTCTTTAATAGATCTAATGTGTTCATTTAGTGGTTCGGAAAAAGCATAATGTTACAGAATGCTCAAATTTCAGTCGACGTACCTGTGTTTGGCACGAATAACTTTTCCTCATTGCGTGCCTTCTTCCTCTTTTTCACAATCCTGACTTCCTCTTGTTTGACACCAACAGGTTCTTTTGCAACAAACATAAGTGTTGTGAGTCAAGCCAAAACAACTTTTTCTTTTTTTCATAGAAATACCTCATTTAAAAAAGTCATTTATATACCTTTTGGGAAGTCTAGGCTACACTGAAATGTATTCCAATGCATATCGGCTTTGTCCAACCTGGATATAACAGCAATATTGTTTCAGGCCCTTTAAACAGAAAAAACAAAAAAAATGGAAAAAGCGTTACCAACCTGGAATCCGTCTCGGAACGATTTTGCAGAGAATTGGTTTGAATGAACAAAAAGTAACTTGGAATCCGTCTCGAAACAATTTTGCAGAGAATTGGTTTGAATGAACAAAAAGTGTTTGCTCTTGAAGCCAAACCACTTTACCATTTAAGAGTCTTGTTTGGACCCATTTCGAACTAAACCCAATTTGACATGTTGTGCAACCAGCCTATTCTCGCGAACTATCCCAACACATGCTAAAGTCAGCTTCAAACTGACCGAGAAGCAACATTCATATATTTATATTTTTCATTATATACGTTGAAACCTAAAGGGTTCCAGTCAGTTCCATTAGTTTAGGCTCTGGTTTCTAGATGAGGCTCATGCCCATTTTGACCCAAGCCTGTTCTGAACATGATCTGCCCAACCCGCCCATTACAGTAATGGATTTTTATTGTCGCTTCTATCTAAATCATTTTGAACTGGTAATCCAGTATTCAAAAATCAAAACCTGCAATTCTACAGGTGCACATTGCTAAACTACCGTACTTCAAAATCGATTTTCACATTTATGTGTTGCAAAGTATCACTTGGAAGGGCGTATAAAAAGGTGATAACCTATCATGTTTGTAGAAAAAACATAGCAGAGGTATGACAGATAAAAACATAAATTTTGACAATGAAGCCGTCTCCATAAACCAAAACAACAAAACATACATGTATGTTTGGTAACCACGTTTACAAAGTTAGTACCGATTGGGTGATATTTTTCAGATAACATTACCTCTTTTAGATTCCGCTAGAAGTTCAGACTTTAGCGTCACTGGCACATGTTCCGCCATGAGGATTCATACTTTTTTCACTTTTATACGACCCAGGACTACTGTGATTCCTGTAGGTGTATAGGGACCACTTAAACCTGCAAGAACACAATAATCATCAGATTTCAACCCGAACCCATGTTGACCCATCACCCAACCTACCCATTTTGACATATCTACATTGTTAGCATTGATTAAAACATGAAAACATATACGTTATATATTTTTATTTTTCATCCATTGTGAATTTGTAATGCCTAATAATGCCGATACATTTGGATTATGCACTTGCTTTTCAAGAGAAAATCCTCCGGTTTTAAACGATCTATGTTTATCGCCTTTCAGTGACTCATTTGAAGGGCTTCTGCCTTTCTTATAAAATCTCCTACTACTTTTCAAGAGAAGAAAAACACTACTTTTATCACATAGTTATTTTATTCTTATTCAAATGTTTTGTTTTTGTATTTGTTTCTAAAGTTATAGACTCAACAGTAAAACGGGAGATTGACATCTTTTTCTTGAAAATAATCCAATTGCTTTCATATTTTATCTTTCGACCAATGAAATATATTTGGTGGCTTTAATGAATCATAACGTCTTAGAAATTACTCAAACACTATTAATCATTAAATTACTTTACTGAAATGAAAATTAGATCATGATCTTAACAACACAACTTTGAAATTCTATCAATTCTTTGTATACATAAAATGGGTAAAAAATGAGTAAGTGAAACTAATGTGACCCATTTCAACCCGTGGCAATTACGGTAATTTAAAAATTATACAACTCTTAGATACTAAAAAAAGGTAACGCAAGTCCTAGTTTTTGACTCCCAACATGTGTTTTTTCTTTGGTTTTATGTTGTTCCAAGTTGGAAAGTGCCTACCAAAAACATTGGTACTTACTATAATTTAAACAACTCATGAGAAAATCAAAAGACAGAGAAAAAATAACTCGGAGTCTGTATGAATATAATTAAATTTTGGGCAACTTCTAAATTCAACCCATTTGACCCATTCGCATTGTATTTCTGATTCTACAAATGAATCCAAGTTATCCCCAAGTTAAATAGAACATTTAGAACAATCTGCAGGTCCCAAAACAGACGACGTAAGAATGTCAGTCTTACCGTTAGAGCCTCGAGATTAGTCAACGTTATTGACCATCCTTCATTCTTAAAGAAACATTCATGCATCCAAAAGTGATATTAGTCTCAAGACCATCCTTCATTCTTAAAGAAACATTCATCCATGTGGGAGTAATTTTTTCAAGCAGATCCTGTATGAAGTAACTATAGTCATTCAGTAACATTCTTTCAAAGTCACATTTCATTTGATAGTTAAATACAAAGATTTTTTCAAGAAGTATCAGAGGTATGTAAAGTCTAAGGAAACGATTTCAATAGTACCTTTCTTATTATTACAGGAGAATTACCAATTGGGTCGGGTCTGCTCTCCTTAGGATAATAAAACCGGAGTATCTTTTCGTTTTCTTCAGGTTTAATGTTGAAAAAAGGGAATCCAGCAGGAAATTCTCCACGGGCCAAATTCGGGAGTAGATTTACAAAATTGTGGTAAGGCTCCGCCATCAATATGTAACTGCAACAGGCAAAACAGAAATTAAACTTTGTTGAATAAACCATGATTAGGAATCTTTAGAAACAGCAGAAGAATGCTCACCCCTCTTCAATAGTATTAATACTACTCGATCCTGACATCTTCATGTTCTCTTCATTTATCAACCTACACAACAAAGCACACATATGAAAACTCTAAGATCTAAAATTAGGTGAAAACAAAAGAATGAGCAAAAAGGTAAATTTCCTTAAAACAACAACAATCTTAACAACATATAGAACTAAAACTACCACATGGCTTTTTGATAACAAAAAACATCCAAGTAAGAATGAGAGCGAAAAGAAAAGACACGCGTACCTTTTTGAAAGTAAACATGTGATATTCAGGATGTTATTGTTCTAGTCCTCACCGATGGCCAATCCCATTTTTACGCATGGCTCACCACCTGCAAATCCAGATAGTAGATCGTTAGCACTTTTCCTAGTTATGCAATAGTGGCTGAATAAAACAGTTAGGCGAAATGCAAGTTTTCATGAAATATAGGTCAGCTAACTCACCTTCAAAGTCAGAGTTGCGAAGAAAATCAGTGACAATGTGACGTGCACTATCATCATCTTCCACTACATGACCATAATGGATCTAACATGGAGAAACTTGTCTAAGTACACCTGTGATATTTAACATTGTCGATGAGGTGCTTAAGAGAGATATTTTTCAGCATTCATCCTGCACATTTTCAGTATTTCCTTGTAACCAACAATGTTTGAACCACTTAAAAATCATATCCAATTCTCTAAAGTCTAAGTAAACTACTACTCATAACACCATCTTAAACACTTCAATCTTACACTCACATCTTTAACTAATTTCCAATGAAGGAAATACATGCTTGATTTTGCTAGATTCACAGTTAACCTTGCTCAAACCACTAACTCTAAGACTGCTCATCTTAACCCTAAGATTATATCTCTGATTACAACCTTTTTTCATAGTTTGCTTTGATTCTACCAAATAAGCTGTTTCATGGGAATGATAAAAGTTTCGTTTAAGCATTTTAACAAACACCTCTTGTGCATCTCATGAAACACCCAATCACGCTATTAACTTTACCCAAATTTTCCATAATCTAAATCATCATATAAAAAAACCCAAAATTTGTCACACAAACATAGACCACAGTTATTCAAGCCAAAGTTCAATACACAAAGCTAAAAATAATATCAAAAAGTAAATATTAAAACTGAATTGAAATCACTTACTAAATGTTAAGACGAAGTCAACGAATAATAAAGCTGCAATTCATGTGTCTGAGGAAGAAAAAGAAGATGCATTTGTTAACCACATCAAAACGCAAACCACATATGCGAGATGAAAAACACCCAAAACCCATCAAAAACAAATTGATCACACTCTCCATTTTGGCCCTTGCATACGTCTTCTTCCTTCAGTCACAATTAATCGAATTCATCTGCATGTGTGTTTTGAGCTATGTCTGTTTTAATCGGTGGGAGGGGAGAGAGAGACTTCTCGAAGACATAAAACTAAGACACGTAATGGGAGAAAGAGATATTAAATGCAAGAAATAAATCCGGGTCGGGCGGGTATTATATAAGTGTATTAATGGCGCCTCGAGGGAACGATCTTACCCTTTAATATATAAGGTATAATATCTATATTTTAATTATACTTTTACTAAATTAAGCATATTTAGACAAAGGGAAAAAAGTTTTTTATATATATTTTGAATATGGTATACTGCTCTCGGGGGCGGACCTAGTATGGTGATTGTTGTCCTTTTGTTCACCTATTAAGGTGGGATTTGACTCCTTGAATAACAAGTTATATACGCGTACATAACATGCAAATACATAAAACAATCATTTAATGGATGTAGCACGGGCTACACCTGATCATGAAATGTAAAGAGTTTTTTTAGGGTGCTATTATACTCGACGGAGTAAGGTGATTCTTCACCATTCACAAGCCCACTCACCGTGTGAGTGTTATTCCACTCCTCCAAACTCGCGCGCGAGTTGGAGTGTGAGTGGTGAACCACTCACCACTGGTGAGTGGTAACTCACCTTTCACCTTTATTTTTTTTTCGATTTATATAAAAAAAAAATCTAAATCCTCCTTTTTTATATATAAATACCCAACATTTCACTTATATTTTCATACACAACTCATATATTTTTAAACAAAACTCTCACGTTCAGTATTGTATTTTTAATGGCGTGTTCGGTTCCACACACCTATGATGAAATCAAAGCTATGGTTGAAAAACAAATTGAGGAGGATAAAGCTCGTCAGCTAGCGATTATGAACTTGGCCGTCGAATATGATAATGCATGCGGCGCTAAAAATGATCTGCGAAAAGCATACGAGGAATGCAACCATTTTAATTATGTTGTTTTAAATGTAATGTATTAAATCAAGTTTACGTTTACGTTTTTATTAATTTTGTAAGTTTTTATTTTTCTATGTATCGTATCTTTTTTTATTTTTCTATGTATCGTATCGTTTTTTATTTTTCTATGTATCGTATCGTTTTTATTAATTTCGTACGTTTACGTTTTTAATTTATGAATGAAAGTAAATTAAATAAAAAAAATGATGTGTAAGGTGAGTTTGGTATGAAAAGTGAGTGTTAAAACGGTTGAAAGGTGAGTGGTAAAGTTGGAGAGAGAAAGCTGACGTGACGCTGAGGTGGATGGTGAGTGAGGCATCCTTACTCCATCCAGCCTTAGAGGATTATGTTTTTGAGTGTGTGAGTGAGAGATAAGTCAAAGGAAGAAAAACTGAGTTGGCGGTGGGTGACGTTTAACTTAACTACTTAAGTTAGTTCACCTGATACTAAAAAATAAAACAAAAATCTTTATTAGTGGAGCTTGAATGTATATTATAAACTAAGAGCTTGA
>BQNB010126843.1:0-17973 GCA_026074375.1 Tanacetum coccineum | reverse complement strand
ATTTCCATACGGGAATCTTAGGTTGCTAGAGCAAGCTAAATGGCCTTTGATGCTCAGCCTTAACCTTCAAACAAGTCAAACACTTACTAACATACTCATCTATATCCTTTTTTATTCCATGCCACCAATACCTATCTCTTAAATCATAATACATCTTATCATCTCCTCGGTGTACAAAGTACTTCGACTTATGGGCTTCATCCATTATCAGGGTTCTCACCTCACCCTTCAAAGGTACCCATATTCGATCCAGGGGTAGTACAAGGTTCCATCGCTTCTCTGTTCTATCATTTCATCCAAACCTTTCTGCAATCCTACAAACTTATCCACAGCCCCCTTCTGAGACATCAGTATCCTATCCTTGATACTCGATTGAAGGGTCATATTCATAGCTCTAACTCTCTTAGGCTTTACTCTTTCTTTCCTACTTAGGGCATCAGCCACCACATTCGCCTTACTAGGATGGTAGCGAATTTCATAGTCATAATCACTAAACAACTCTATCCAGCGACGTTGTCACATATTCAACTCTTCCTGAATAAAGATATGCTGAAGACTCTTATAATCCGTATAGATAACACTCTTTGTCCTATACAGATAATGTCTCCAGATCTTAAGTACAAACACAACTGCACCCAACTCTAAATTATGGGTAGTGTAATTCTTCTTATGAGTTTTCAACTGCCTAGACGCATAGGCTATCACTTTACCTCTTTGCATTAACACACAACCTAGTCCTATCACGGACGTATCACAATATACCACAAAGTCTTCCGGTCCATCGGGGAGAGCTAGAACATGCGCATTACACAACTTATCCTTCAAGGTTTAAAATGTCGAGTCTTGTTCCTCACCCCAATTGAAAGTCTTACATTTCTGAGTCAAGATAGTAAGAAACTTAGCCATCTTAGAAAAGTTCTCAATGAACCTACGGTAATACCCAACCAATCCTAAGAATGAACGAATCTCAGTCGGAGTTCTAGGGGATTTCCAATTCTTAACAGCTTCAATCTTACTGGGGTCTACATGAATCCTATTACCATTTATCATGTGCCCAAGAAACTGTACTTTTCTTAGCCAGAATTCACACTTAGAAAACTTAGCATACAGTTTCTCCTTTTTGACCAGTCCCAAGACTAACCTTAAGTGTTCTACATGCTCCTCTTGAGTCTTAGAGTAGATTAAGATATCGTCTATAAACACTATCACAAACTTATCAAGATACGGCCTACAAACTCTATTCATCAAATCCATAAATATTGCTGGTGCATTAGTCAGACCAAAGGGCATTACAGTGAACTTGAAATGTCCATAATGAGTCCTAAACGCAGTCTTTGGTATGTCATCCTCGTACACTCTCAGCTGATGGTATCCAGACCTAAGATCTATCTTCAAGAAAAATTGCAACCCTTGCAGTTGATCAAATAGATCATCAATTCTAGGAAGCGGATAACGATTCTTAACAGTTAACCTGTTTAATTCTTTATAATCAATGCACATCCTAAAAGAACCATCATTTTTCTTAACGAACAATACCGGTGCTCCCCAAGGCGATGAGCTTGTTCGAATGAAACCCTTGTCTTGGAGTTCCTTGAGTTATCCCGACAACTCCTCTAATTCAGAAGGTGCCAAACGATAAGGAGACTTTGCTACCGGCGTTGCTCCGGGGATTAACTCAATCCGAAACTCAATTTCCTGAATAGGCGGTAATCCAGATAGATCATCTGGGAATACCTCAGGAAAATCTCTTACCACAACAATCTCTTTCTGTTTCTTATCACTAGCCTTAGCACTCATCAACAATCTCGCTTTCTCTTTCGGTCTCTCTCCTACTACTCTAAGCACCTTGCCATCCGGTAGTGGTATCCTTACTACCTTCTCAAGACAAATTATTTCAGCCTTATAGTTAGACAACCAGTCCATACCTATAATCGTCAAAACTCCAATGTCCAAAAGGTATCAAATCGATGTCAAAGACATGGCCCTCGATTTCCAGTTTGCAACCCTTAATAACTTTATCAATCTCTACTAGCTGCCCGCTAGCTATCTCAATCTCATATATGAAACCTAAGTCACTGGGCTCTAAGCCTAACAGGGGTATAAAAGTAGTAGAAACAAAACTATAGTCGGCACCAGAGTCAAATAAGGTAGTGGCAAAATGATTGTTCAAAGTAAACGTACTCGTCACAATGTTCGGATCCTGGCGAGCTTCCTCTACTCCCAACATGAATGCCCTACCCCTAGCCTGTTTCCCTTGGTTTCTACGACCCTGACCCCCGTTATTAGCATCAAATTGATTTGGATGATTTTCTTCCAGGCCTCGTGCCCTATTCAATCTAGGACAAGTTGACCTAACATGGTCGGTACTCCCACACTCATAACATGCCCTAACAGCTGGGTTTCTAGCATTGACATGATTCACATTCCTCGGCACACCTCTACAATCATTTGCCAAATGTCTCAGGCGGTTACAGTTGAAGCATGTGCAACAAGGTCCACCAGATACAAGGTAGGAGTTGCAGGTGGTACACTTGGGCCAAGTACCCATATTCTCTCTTCCTACAGGGTTTACAGTGGTAGCAAAAACATTCCCAAACCTAGTCCTTTTATTATCATCCGTTCCACTCCTATCCTTGCTAGGTTCCCCCACATTTCCCCTTTCCTCAACCTTCTTAATTGATCCATTTCTCACAGCCTCATCAGTCAGTGCACTAGAAATCTACACTGCCTTCTACATAGTCTTTGGCTCCGCTGCTGTCACCATCCCGCAGATTTGTGGAGCAAGGCCATACACATACCTCTTAATCATCCTACTCTCAGGAGTTACCAAATGTGGAACTAACCTATCCAACTCATGAAACCTATCAGTATACGCAGCATGGCCAGCCCCGACCATGACGTGATTTCACAACTCACATTCTAACTTTTGCATCTCATGACTAGGACAAAACTCTTGTATTATCATAAACTTAAAGTCATTCCGTGACATACTAACAGAAACTTCCCGGCTTAGCGTGCGGATCTGAGAGTTCCACCACATTAAAGCCTTACCCTCAATTGAACCAACAATGTATTTTACTTTTTGGTCAATACTACAACCACTCATATCATGCACATATTCCATTTTCTCAATCCAACGAGTAAGAACTACAACACCTCCCTTACCATCATATTCCTTAGGGTTACAAGCTAAGAACTCCTTATAAGAACAACCTACCCGGTTGCCATTTACTAACACATTACCCATGTTTTCCTGAACGTTCTCATTAACCACATTACCATTTTGATTTCCAACATTTCCTCGGTTACTAACCTGAGCCAACATGGCGGGTAAGAGGTTCTGCAATTGTTGGACAATGATCGTTGAGAAGTCGGGTGCACCCCCATTGGCTCTCTCTGCATTCCCATTGACTCCCTCTACACCCCTATTAGCTCCCATACCCTGGTCATTTCCTTGACCATTTAATTCATCAACACGCTCATTATTACCTTCCCTAGGTCTTCTACCCCTTCCACCACTACCAACCCGTTTACCCATTCCCCCTTCTAGTGATTCGGCAGCAGGCCGACCAGCACTTCGGGTCCTCATCCTTGGCGGCATTATCTATACGAGGGAGAACATGGGCAACGTTAGGTAAGTGGGAAGACTAATATATATATATATATATATATATATATATATATATATATATATATATATATATATATATATATATAGAATATCTTACTATATATAACCGGATATACACGCAATACTACCCTACGGTGTCAACATCAATTTGTGTGAACAAGAATACCAAGTATGAGTGGGTTGTGATACGCTTATAACTACGTTAGCCACCGTACTTATATTCGCATCCTTTCCCAGTCATATTCTATATTGAGGCCACCAATTTCAATGACTGACATAACTAAGGCACCAAGCCGCGAACACATGAAGGTACACAAAAGCGGAACACCGCGCACATAGATCCTATATGCAACTAAATGATGGATCTTAGGTTATAGTCTAGGCTAAACCACCTAGTTCTCTATAACCTTGGCTCTGATTACCAATTTGTCACACCCCGACAATGGCAGAAACTCGGGAATGCAACATAATGATCAATCATAACACAAGGTATAAAATAAAGACAACTACATTGCATAAACTCTAAGTTCTATGAAGACCATCAACCTTGAACAAACTCAAGTGATGTCCCAAATCGCAACTAAAATCTACAATCTCTTACAATTATTCCAACGCCCTCATAGGGGACCAAAAACCAAACTTATTCCATAACATCCAAAACTAGAATCAAAATAACAAGCAAGCAAGACTTCAAACAAAATTTCACTTGGGATACTTCTAAGTCTGCTATCAATCACCAAACTATTCCTCTTTCACTTCACCTGAAAATGATACTCGAAAACGTCAACAATAATGTTGGTGAGCTCGTAGGTTTGACCTTAACCCCAAAAGCTGTGCCAATACTTCAACAGTGGACAATAGTGCTATATGACAATGAGTATATGCAAACAACTCTAGCATCAACGCTAACCAATAACCATATGTCACTTACGCACCTAAAGGGCCTACCAGCTGGAGCACTAAAATTAGGGCAGGACCACACACAAACTTGGGTAGGCGTACCCATCCGCTCTAATAATCACATAAATACTGGGTAGGCGTACCCATCCGATCCAAACAATCACGCATAATATTCACATAGCAGTCATAAGCACATATCTTGTCCCCAAAACAAAACCACATTTCGCACAGATCAATTCAAAACATTTCAAAACACATTTGAGTATCATTTCCTCCCTTCCCCCACAAACGGAAAAGAAAGACGGAAAATAGTAGGGCTGACGGATAAACTCACCTCAAGCAAGCTTTACTACCCAATCTCAAATCACACAACCAAAATGCCAAACGACGCCCGCCCGGTCTGTGGGGGGGGGGGGGGACGGGGGAGGGGGGGGCTGCGCATAGAGCGCGAGGGTAGAGTGTGAGTGGAGGGGGGCGGGGGGCTCGGGGGCGCGTTTGGGAGAGATGTCGCAGTTGGGGTGTGGAGGGGGGGTGGGGGGCGCGTAAGAGGTTGATAGTGTATATGCGTTAATCAACATGCGAGGGGGGGGGCGGTGTACATATCACACACATCCATATGCATCTACCGTACTTAAAACGTCGATTTTAGGGTAATTGTCAGCATATGTCGTTAGATAGACACTTACATACAATTACTAAACTCTATAGACCACAAATAGCGTTCTATTACATGTGTGTGTTAGAAATATGGATTGACGATTCATTAACATGCGGATCCATTCAACATGGATATCGTGGATTCTAGTACGATACTATTATTCATATATAATTTTAAATGGTGGTTCGTTGCGACACAGCTACAGATAGGCAGTATCGGCATTGATATCTGGAAGGTAGGCTTAAATCGAGATATCTATATCTCTGGATGATTGCGTGACGTCCGTACTACGTACACATCATACATGGATGCGTCATCATAGGGAGATACGGACAGAGAACGAGATGAGAGATAATATCATACTCAATGTGATTTAATGGAATTATATGTATATTGAAATACTGATCTATAATTTTTGTAGCATGAATGGTGGTTTGTGGTATGCTCTGTAGGAGACACACATGTGTGGTGTGCTTGATTGTCTTGGGCTGTGGTCCATTACGGCAGGAGAATTGTCCTAGGAGATCGGATGGACTACGCTCAAAAATACCAAATCATCAATAACACGGTATGAAAATGATCATTATAACTATTGTTCTTTTGGATTAGGTAGTACCGACTAAATAAACTAACATTCAAGAAGAGTTTTCACGATCTGAAAATCATAGTTTTTCGCCGTTCTATTCATGTGAATTATGATTATTATGGAATCAAATAAAATAGTATATATACTATCAACATATCTGAGAGTCGGATACAGGTTATACTGTTACCTACCAAGTATCTATAGTAGTATCGGAATGCCTGTCCTCTAAGATTCAAACTGTATCACAGTCGTCACTACAATAGGTCTAGTTCACACACGGTGGCTGACTCTGCACTTTCAACATAGTATGCCGCGACATAACACGTGAGTACATAGCTGCGAGCGTATTGAGTTGTAGCGCGAAGTGATTAGTGACATATCACTCAATTGATGCATTCATAGTTCGATCATTGTCACACTATTGCAAGTATTGGCAGCAACTACTTCTGAGGCGCACGACATCATAAATGGTCAAACACATGGCGTGAATAAAATAATTATTGGTTGAGCATTTTTTAGTGTATAAGTAGGGATATAGGGTCTATGTGGGAGGATTTGTTTGAGTGTTGTTGTAGAGAAGTAGGGGAGGGTCTTGAAAGTCTAGTGTCACCAAGTTTAAATGAGAGAAGTGACTCTCATAGCTTTGAACATCTATACTACTCGTCGTTTCTCAAAATATCATTCAATATTACTTCATAAATACATTTCCACTTTCAAAAGTCCATCAAAATTTCAAAACTACTACATATCGCTTATTGGGCCTTAAGGCCCAATAAGGGTCCATTAGGACATATATGGGTCCATTAGGACATATATAAGTCCAAAATACGATCTAAGTCCAAAACCAAACTCCATTTACATATATAAGCATATACTTATATGTAAAAATAATCCGGACTACAATATGCCCTCCCATTAAGCCACGACTCAAATAGACTTATTGGGCCGTGAGTCCATAAACTCTAAAATACGTATATTAAGCTTGAAAATAAGCTATAAAGCTACGTATCGCTTTTGGTTACTACCATAAGCCTCAAAAATAGTCTACAACATATGCCATAACACAAAAATAATCAAAATTACTTTCCTAGTGACTTTAGGAATTTACACGTGGCCTTTAAGCCTAAATAAACGAAGAAATAGCTTAAAAAAAGCCCGAATAAGCTATACAAGCAACTTATCAAAAATACACATTCTAGCCTCATATATTATTCAACCATCACGACCACAACATCAAAACTACAAAAACTCCCTTTTTCCTTTTTACTATTCACGAACCAAACACACCTTTTTATTCATTTCGCTTCCAAAAATCGATTTTCACAACGATCAACTTGTACAACTAATATCTATGCATCAAAATAAATCCAAAAGGATAAACGAAATTTAAATTTGAAAACTTACAAGAAAATCTTCAAATTTGTAGATTTCGATACGAACCGGACAACTCAAACGTTGTTTAAATGAATAACCAAACACTAAAATCAACCCTAAATATTTATGTCTTCATGTTTTCTTGATCAAAGTTGAAAAAATATGGTGGTTTGTGGTGGTATAGGGGCGGACGACCAAGACACACACACAAATGTGTGTTTTATTTTTGAAATGAAAATGGAATAGATAGAAATGAGCTAGTGGAAGTAATATATGTGTACAAATGCAAGAAAACCATCCTAAAAATTAGCCACCTTGTTCCCTCTTGACCATTTGACCGGCCATGGGATCCTATGGGTATCGTTCCTTTTTTTTTTTTTTTTTCCCGAGTCGAAATCACATTAAAAAGCCTCGTAAAACTCAACTGTAAAATTTACCCCAAAGTTAATTAGCAATTTTATTCACTTTAAAAATACTTTTCCATTAACCTAGAGTATTCACACGACATATTTTTACTTTACACCCTTCAAAACTTAATTTGGACATTAACGGACGTGTCAGACTCGTTTTTCGGCATTTCTCAACATTCACGGGTCTAACCACCCAGAATACACATAACACAATAATACATTTCAAAAGGGATTATTAAACACAATAAACTACAATTCATCACATATCTCATAAAATCACCATCGTCAACACGGTACAAAATCTGAATAAACTGACAAAAGTTAAATAGTCAAAGGACTATTAACAAAATATTCAGAACACAAAAAGGGCAAAGGTTACATACAAGCAGCTTCTAAACCCTTTACTAGACTTACCTACATAATTCCATCAGTAATTAGGAATGAAAAGACTAGGGAACCCGTTTGCAAAGGGTTTTCCTTGCAAATTTCAAGTCCGAGAAGGAGGCAACCAGGTACCTTAACTTTCATCTTATCATATTACGATTATCATAATCATATTTAGTTGTTAATAGTATTTGGAATTTACAATATTCCATCCTTATCTCGATGTTTAAGATGAATGCCTAAAATAATGGCTGGACGCTGATCATATAGTTAATGACCAGCCTCATGATATCTTGGGTTGTAGTAAAAAGGCTCAGACCTTACTTCACACGACTGTAAAGGGCAGAGTAGTACTGATGTGGTAGAAGATTTATTAGAAGCTGATCACTTGATTTTAGATGACCGTGACCTGAAGGGTAGCACAACCATCCATATAGCTACTAGGAAATGCAGATCACATGTACTTTTTTACTATATAAAAAGCAACACTTTACCAGCTTATAAGAATCTTTATATTTTAAAATAAGCTAAAAGCTGAAGAATTTGGATAACACAACACTGCTTCTGCTTAGAAATACACAGCAGTCCTAAACACACCATTATCTGATCACAAAACACATCTAGAATCAGTAGTCGTTATTTAGTTTGCAAGTGTTTCTATAGATGGTGTTTGGATTTGCTTATTTTGTAAAAATTGTAATAATGCTCTGAAAAAGTTTCTGTTTAATATTTCAACTTAAAAAAACAACATGAAATAAGCATCCCCGTACCTCAAGATTGTAATAATATTTCAAATTGTAATAATACTCTAAAAAAGTTTATGCTTATTCAATTCTTTTGCACTGTTTTCAAGCTTTGGTAACTCAAGATTATGTTGACCCCATGACTACATGGTCAAGAACCTTAGGTCATTTGATGTTGCAATTATAAATCATTTGGCTAATGAACGTCGTAACCCAAAGCCATTGCAAATCTCAGGAGGCATGTGACGTCATTCTCTTTTAGTTGTATACATCCTTTTTATAGCAATAACATTTTTTATGAATAAGCAGATGTCCTCAATTGGGGTATATTCGAGGCTTGAGTGCTTGACCAACTTGATGGATGCAATTATCGACAAGTAAGTGTAATTGTGATCCATTTTTACTAACTTCAACATAGCATGATATCGATCCAGTACTAAACTATATGCGTGTCTTTTGAGTCTTTTGAAACAGGAAGGTTAAAAATAGCCGGTGAAGTTATTGCTTATTTGAATTTTGAATAAATAGAAAACTAGGAGGGTTGGAAGTACCAGGTTAAAAATAGTGATAAAGAGAACACAAGAAATATAACAATCCATCTTCACTTCTTGCGTGTTGTATCCAACATAGACTAGCATTCTGCATAGGGAAAATTCCCTAAAAGGTCCGAGTTCAAGGGTGCTAGTCACATTCTCCCCCAAAAAACATTTTTAAGCTAAAAGAGTCCAGGGAGACTGTGCGTTTAGGCAACCTCACCACAACACGCCATGTGTCCATTATTTAATTATTAAAGTACATTTCGGGTACGTATTTGTTATGTATGTATAAATTTTGTTGTATTGGGCAACTTGTACAATAAGAGAGACTGTATTTTGGGCAACTGGTTTTTTGGTCATTTTACATTTGTACTTTTACATAAAATAATGTTATAGTACATGTTGCGACTTGTACTTTTAGGGCAACTTGCACTTTTAGACGACTTAAAGTACTTTGTATTTTTTAAAACTAAAAGATTTAATTTTTGTTTTTATATCTATTTTTGTTTTTATACTTGATACTAATATTATTAAAACACACACCACACACAACAACACACACAACAACATACACAACCTCATGATGAACACGCACCCAACACCTGTTCTTCTTCCCCCTGATTGTTCTTTATCAGATGAACAAAAACTTTAATCCTTTTTACCAATCCATCCATAACACAAATAGTAATCGAGAATCTAAATCCATATTCAAATCACAATGTATGATTTGTACGATGTCAAAATCAGTGTTAGGTCAAGTGTTAAGTTGCTTCCAGAAATTAAAAATCTTTTGTCAATGAAGCCGGATCGTGAAAAGTTATTTAGGGATATTGTTTCTGGGCCGTGGTTGGATATTCAGTCTCACGAAAATAATAGCCATATGATGCATTATGTTTTTCAACATCAGGTATCTGTCTCTAACCTTTGACCTGATTGTCCTCCAATAATATTCCCATATAGGGGAATCATTGTTAAAGATTAGGTGGGAAAGGAATTTTGTTAGATTACTGGGATTTGATTTGCCCACTTTCAAAAAACAAGGTCTAATTAGTACTTTTTGATCGATATTTTCATAAAATAAAACAAGAAAGGTTTCAAGAAAATGAAACAGGTTTGATCTTTTGATGTTCTTAAAAGATAAGCCAAACTAGGTTAAATAATGTTGGATGAAGATGCGGATTCGTTGGGTTGTGCTGATTGGCCATGAATTAGTTTTTATGGGAACAAGAGAAAAAGGAATTTCTTGCCGGAAACAATATAATGTAGGTATGGTGGATGATTTTGATGCTTGTAAATCTGTTCCATGGGGTGAATACATGTGGAAAATTTTATATAGACTGTAAATGTTTTTCTAGACAAACCCAACATAATTTGGCTCTGCTTGAAGATGAACCCAAATAAGCTCAACAAGAAGAGGGTGAAGATTCAGCAATGCCTACTGATCCTCAACATACACCCACTCTTACTCAACCAATTACATCATAAGCTCAGAAGAAACAACCAAGGAGGAAACAGAGGAAGGACACTGAGGTTCCTCAACCTAGTGATTCTATAGAGCAAATATCAGATGAGGTTCCCAATGAGGAAAATGTAACTACAAATTCCCATGATCTACTACTTAGTGGTGAGGATAGATTGCAACTTAATGAATTGATGGATTTATGTACCAAACTACAACAAAGAGTGCTTGATTTGGAGAATGCTAAGACTGCTCAAGATAGTGTAATTGCTAGTCTAAAGAAGAAGGTCAAGAAGCTAGAGAGGAGGAATAAGTCAAGAACTCCAAGGCTTAAAAGGTTAAGAAAGGTTGGTAGATCTGCAAGAATTATTTCCTCTGAAGATGAAGGTTTGGGTGCTTAGGAGGATGACCATTATTTATATTTTTTCTAGATGTCAAATCCAAATGTTGCCCTAATTTCAAGTCCTGAAGAGATTTGTCAGGAATAGTGCTGAGTTTATTAAAGGCTTGGATGATCAAGACGGTACATTTCTTCACGATGACCAAGGTAGAGAAAAATGTATGGAACAACATAATGGAATGTGTGGTGTTCTGAAGATGGTACTTTTGTTGATAGGGTTGTAGGAAAAATATGTCCTAAAATGAATCGAATGTCAGTTGATGATAGGGATGGTGTTTTGGATTCTCAGTCAGATGATGGGGATGGTGTTTTGGATTCACAAACAAAAGATGTTATTGAAGAAGCGGAAATATGCTTCCAACCATGTCGTCAAATAGTCCACAAGCGGGAAATGCTGCAGTATCTGAATTTTTTGCTGAATTTGATGCTTTTAAAAAGGAAGTTTTGTTGATAAAGAGATGCAAAGATGATAAGTTTGATGAATTGACAAAAAGATTTTCAAAGTTAGAGACTTCTGAAACTTTTGTTAAGTTTTAAAAATTACTTACAAATGATTTGTGTATCGAAAATGAATCAAGTGATTGCAACCCAAAAAAGTCTGATGGTTGCATGTTTATTGAAGAGAAGCCAAACTTTTCTTCCCATCATAATGATAGTTCAAATCATATTGGTGGTATGTCTAGTGAGGCAAAGGTTAGCATGCTTCATCCTCTTCTGATTTTATTGTATGGGAGGCTTGTTCCTGAAATGTTTTACTTTTAAATGTTAAATTAATAGACCAAACATTGACTGGTTTAATTAGATAGCATGCTTCATCCTCTTCTGCTAATTCTGGAAATGATGAAGATGTGTCTCATTTAGACGATAACATAGAAATTGATGGTCCAAATGCAAAGGATATTTATAGTAATTCTCAGCATCATTTGCACCTTCTAATCAAAGCTTTAGGCACTAAAATAGAAAATCGAAGTATTGATTCAGTTGTGGTTGTACCTCCTAAAGTTGATGATCCTATGTTATGTACCATTAAACCAAAAGATGACTTTGATGAAGCTGATGTATGTACTTATACCTTATCTTTAATAATTTATTACTATTGACAAAATTCTTCTACTGATCTTTTCCTTTATCTAAAGTTTGACAGGTGGACAGTTATGATGATGACTACATGTCATTGTTCAACGATGAAGAGCAACCTGCCAAATCATCAATAAATGATCTGGAATTGCAACAAGAACCCGATATAGTTGATGTCAAAGATGGGATTTTAGAACAACAAGCAAATGCTAATAAAGGAAAAACAACTGTTATTCAATAAACTGTTGGGGTTACAGTTGAAGAGCAACCTTGTTTAGGGAAAGGTTTAGGCACCCTTAAATTTAAGAAGAAGAATTACGAACGCGCTTTAAGACCAAACTATGTTTTAAGATTTGCTAAAATAAGAAAAAAGAAGATGGCTATGTCTCTGAAATACCATTTGGTCAACAATCAGATACAACTCCCATTCCCACAAAAAGAAAGACAAGGTTAAGCAAAACAAAAGACATTGTGCTGCCTTTCGATTTAGAGGTACATTACTTATTATTATCAAATTTTAATTCAATATATTATATTTTAGTATATTAGTCATATGTCCAAGTGATTACAAGATATCTCCGGACAGCCACGAATTCGGTCAATGAATCATATAATGACACATGACCCGTTTGTTGAGGTTTGGCGTAAAATTCTTAGTTAATTTATAATTTATAAATTTAGTATTATTTATAATCAAATTTTTATATATTTTTTAACTAGAATCTGTCAAGACCAGATGGTTACAAAAGTGACAAGGTTACAGTTCTTGAGTATATGTCGGCGTTTATAAACAATAAAGATCTGCCAGAGTATCGATTTCCATGGGGAAAACAAGACATTATTATAGGTCGATCTTTTTGGTTGATGTTGTCTTGTCTTAACATTGGTAAATCAGGCTGGTTGACTGACCAAGTAAGTACCTATAGATTGCCTAATTTAAAATTGATCATAATTCATTTCAATTCTTAATTGTATTTTAATTTCCATTCACAGCACCTTGATTTATGGATTGATCTAATGTGGTCTCTAAGACCACCCAAAGCAGATTGGGCGATTGTAAGCCCTCATTTCTCAACATGCATCTTAAATGGGATGATGCAAGATTATTATTCAAACGGCCATATGTATCCCCTGCCTTGGATAGCCGTTGAGAAGTTTTGTTCCGCCCATACTTTTTATTATGTCAAATTAAATTGTTTGTTAATTTGTTATTAATTGTTCCTTAATTATAAACCAGGTGTATTTTCCGGTTAATGAACCGAAAAAACATTGGTGTCTTGCTCACCTTGAAATACGTATTGGAGTTGTTACATTTTATGATTCACTTGGTTGGGCTGGTGGAAGTAGACGGCGTTGGTGGAGAAGAATGAAGAAGTTATTGCCAGAGAAACTAACTCTCTATCTACTCATGCATGGTATATTTGATAGTAAGGGCATATCAGCTGACCACTATAAGATCACATACAATTATGCCTCTGTTCCATTTCAAGCATCATTATATTTCGACTGTAGGATATGGGTCTGTATATTTATTTATAGATTGTGCCGTAACCTACCAGTGGCAGTCGATAACGACCCTCTTGAAACAGCGTTAGCCTATCGTGAAAGGATGCTGGAATTTTTTTAGAACCACAAGATTCTAGTTGAATGAACATCATCATTTATTTAAGGTACATACAAAATTTATTTTTTCATTAAATAATTTATATGATATATTTTTAGTAGATTCATATCAAGTACACTAAGGTACATCCTAAAATAGTTGTTTAATTAAGTAGATTGATTCTCATTAATGGCAAGCTATATCTTCTTTTCCACCGAAACCCACCACATTAAACACATAAAAACTTTACCCAACTTCATCCTTTAGCTAAATAATTATTAGAGATTAAAAAAATGTCAGACAACATACCCTTTGATATACAAATCTATATCATGAAAAGACTTCCCATAAAGTCTATACTTCGGTTTGGTATTGTTTCCAAAGAATGGAATTCTTGCATAGACTTGATCAACTTTCAGAAAACTTACAGTATTCGTAGCAGTAACGATTGTTGTATGATCTTAAGGTATAATCAGGCTCTTCCTAGTTACAAGTTATCCCTTGATCATAATCTAACATACTCCCCACTAGTAACAGTTGTCAATGACTCAAATTTGTTGCCAGTTATTCTAGTCCATGCCTTCGATAGTCAACCCAAGAGTGATAAAATCCTTTTAGGTTTTGGTGTCCGTCTAGACACTTTAGACCCAACCATTATAAAGGTTTCATACCCTCGCGGCGGACATGGAAGTTGGTATGTGTCCGTCTTTACTTTGAGCAGTATGGACTGGAAGAGACTTGATAATGACAGTTTGCCTAGGGAATCTATCAGATTCAAACGCTCATCGCAGGTGGTTGTATGTCGGCTAATCTTTTGGGCTGGTCATGAAAGGTTTGTTAGTGATTATGGTCATGTTGTGTTAAAAAAACACTTACTTGTTTCATTTGATTTGATTGGCCACGCATTCCAAGTACACGACATAGATGTTGTTTTTAGAGATGGTTTAACAGTCCCAATGTGTCTTTCAAGTATTAGAAACTCAATGATATTATCTGGAAGCACGGATGAAATTGATTGCTATATTTTTTGTGGTTGGTCTGTATTGGTTGATGTTACATCTTTAACATTGTTTACCTTACTTTTTGCCATTCCCACCCCTAATTATGTTAAGTTACTTGGTTTTAATATGGATGAAATATCATTACCAATAGTTGAAGTACCAGGCCCCCACCAACTTGCTAATTCTATACATGTTTTCAATATATCTACGCAAACACTTCAGAACCTCGGTATCCAAGGAGTTCATGATTCTTTCTTCTTTGGATAGTACAAAGAATCTTTAATTCTTCTACCTTACCTTAATCGTGAAGTGTATCATATGTTCTTAGCATAGTTTTTGTAAGCTGGTAAGTTTATGTAGAATTTGTTTTTCATTCTGCAATGTATTTTTTTGTCATGAACCCTAATATTTGAACGATGTTGTTTTGTGCAGGCTAAGGTTGCTGGAACTCTAGTTCGTCAAGTGTCTTATGAATGTGGTGGATGTTATCAATATATCTTTGTCTAAATTTCTTAATTATGTTTTCCTTGTTTCAAACTTGTTGAATTTCATGGTATTTTAACTTTGAACAACATGTATGTATTTGGATGTATGTTTAAACTATTATGTTATGTTAGCATTATGGAACTAATCAATCCCCTAGCACATTTGTTCAATGTTATAAGATTCACAATGTCCAATCTAACAGCATAAGTCACATTTTGTTACTTGCAAAACGTTGAAGGTTTTATATGATATTCTCACAAACATGTATATTTGTTCGATTTTGGAAGATTCACAGTGTCCAATCTAATAACATAAGTGTTGCAAAATGTTCAAGGTTTATTTTGACATTCTGTTACTTGCAAAACGTTCTAGGTTTTTTTGTTTGATTGGCTTATTTAACCCTTGTAACTATTAATATTACAATTAATAGTTAAAATATTACAATTAATATTTGTACTTATAAAAGTACAATTTGGTTTCTTAGTACTTGTATGTGCTTTTGAGTAAAATTAAAATTCCCGGGCGACTTGTACTTTAGTAGATAGGGCGACTAGTAGGTGTGGGTATTAATGGCTAAAGTATGTGTATGTATTTCATTTGATCATTAGGTATAGTCATTACATGTAAAACTCAACTCAATGAGCTCTCCTTCTTCCCCAAAAATCAAGGTTATTTTGGTTTATGAAGAAATCAAATGTGGTGTATTACTCCCAAAGAATATAAGTCAGTAAATTTTTGTGCGTTATGTACGCAAAAAGTTCAATGTTGAGGATAACAAAGAACTTTTGTTATCTTACAACATTGGTTCAAACTCATTCAACATAATCGATGAAGATGATGTAGATTTTTTCTTCAAGGCAGTTTTAGAATCAGGTGATGTAGTTATGAGTGTTTTCATAAAATCCACTAAAAAAACAATTGAGGTAACTCCTTCTAAACCCTTAGATATTGATCTGAATATCCCTTTGTTTCATGAACCAGTTACTCATGAATGGATGAAAAACTCACTAAACTATTTGCCACCCACCTCTCATGCACCTATTCTTGATCTTAAAAGTATAACTACCAGTCACCATGGTGTTAAGTTTTCTTCAAAAAAAATTGCTGATAAGGAAGCCTGTATGTATGAGATAGAAGTAAAATGTATAACCGAAGGCTATGAATATAAGGTTGTTAGATCTTGTCCATAAAGGTACGCGGTAGAATGTGTCCACCTAGATTGTTATTGGTACATATTCACTCGTAGGATTAAGAAGGAGAATGGGTTTAGAGTTACTTACATTAAAGACAATCATACTTGTCCTAAAACATAATTCTATCTAAATCATCGTAACGCAACAACAAAAATGTTATGTCAATTGATAATTCCAAGATTCAGGGAATGTTACAAGGGTATATAGACCAAAGGATATTATCAATGATCTGAATATAGAGTTCAATATTGACGTTTCATACAAAAGAGCTTGGAAGGGGAAACAGTTAGCATTGAGGTCAAATCAAAGAGACCCTATCTCCTCATTTGCTCAGCTGCCTTATTATTGTTATAACTTAAAGCTAGGTAATGATAATACTGTTACACACATCGACACCAACCATGAAAGACGTTTCCAGATGTTATCCATCGCATTTAGTGCTGCGATAAGAATATAATACGATTTTTTATTAAATTTCTGTTTATCTAATATAGCATATGCTATGTATGTCTGAAGTCTGCTACCCATATAACATATACTTACAGCAACACAAAATGCCAAGCATAATGACCATAAAATAATATTATACAATATAAATTTTTAAGGTTCTTACCTTTACACTAGCAAAACATCAACAAGCATACCATAAAGCATCCAGGTGCACATAGATTTTGCATCATACTAGTCTTTAGATGTACATAAACTGACATTCTAATAAAAGTACTTAATTTCATACCATAAACACTGACATAGATGTTACCAAAATATTTTGTTGATCAACCAAATAATTGAAGCGGATAAACAAAAAACTCCATCATTCAGACTCCACCTGCAATTTAATTGAAGATACAATAACCAGTTTATACCTACGAATGTACGTTATGTTTGATTAAAATAAATTAACCAAGTTAGCCGACACACCTTAACACTTTTTCCTTAATTTTCTGGTTCCAATGGCCCTTTTAGTAACCACTGTCTCCTTCCCTCCATCATTACTAAAACCACTGTCTTCAATGACTACACCTCTTTCCTTTCCCCTCTTCACAGCACCTACGTCTTCAACCATTTTATCTTTTCCATTAAACATAGCTCTCTTATTTATGCTTACATTAGCCTTATTTCCTTTGCTACATATACCCTCATCCTCAATTACTTTTTCTTTACCTTTACGACCTCCTGTAACCAAAGATTTCTTTCTATCATCACCCTCATCATGAATCACACTTGTTTCTTCTACTTGCTTATCTTTGTTTTAACTCTTGTGGAAAAAGGAGTTGAACTAGAGCACCTTAAGTGTAACACCCCCGAAATTTCAACAACGCAGCAGAATGGTAACATTGGGGTGCTACTTTAGGGCCCAAAACACAAGTCACGGAAAACGACCTTAAAATGGACATTTTAAATAAAGTCATATTCTATTTAATAAAAGATCAGAGTTGCAACAGGTTTCATTTATAATGTATTAGAAAACATTGTCAAAACGTTTGTCAAATAGTACTCAAGTTATTAAGCCTTCAAATATATATATATCC
>BQNB010126842.1:0-19533 GCA_026074375.1 Tanacetum coccineum | reverse complement strand
AAGTCAAAGGGTATAATAGTTATTTTAAAATTTCCAAAAATTACCGGGTGTGACATTTTAATAAAATATAACAATACAAAAATAATCTTCCTTCAACCCTTAGACCTTAGTGAACATTCGATACAGCCTTCATAGTGTTATTCCCCTAGAGAACGATAACAACCTCCGAGTCTTGCCTATACTACACTACAACGATTAGGTACACTGCCTAGGGAGCTGTAAAACTTCTTGTTAAAGTCTCTACGACTACCGCATCATCTACCAAACCACTGTCAAGTTACTAAACCACTGCCAAACTACCAAACCGCTGTCAAGTGACCAAACCGCTGCCACCTCAGCAAACCGCCAGAGTTTAGTTTAGTAAACCACTACAAGGAATAAATCTTCAAAACCTATAACAAACCGCTATGGATAAACCGCTGTCTAATTAAATTAATCCTAGGTAAACTACTGAGATGAATAATTACACCAAACCGCTGCCAGAAAACCAAACTGCCATAGTTTTGTTTCCTAAACCGCTACAAAAGTATAATCTTTAAAGAACCTGTAAACCGCTACCTAGCAAACCGCTATGATTAAAATAATAGTAAACCACTACGAAGACAATTCACCAAACCGCTGCCTAAAAATCAAACCGCCAGAGGTTTGTTTAGTAAACCACTACAAAAGGAATAAGTCTTCGAAACCTGTAAACTGTTGTCTATCCAAACCGCTATGAGAATACGACAAACCGCTGTCACTATCTTACTGACAAACCGCTGTCACAAGAAGACAAACTGTTGTCACAATAAGACAAACCGCTACTGAACAGAACTGTACGATCTAACAAACCGTTGCTAAACAATACTTTTTCTGACAAACTACTGCGAAGAAATAGGAACATAATGACAAACCGCTGCCTAAGAAAAACGTATTTTTTCACACAAAACACCTAAAAATCACCCTTTTGAATGTTTTTTTCATTTTTTTGCACAACTAAGTACTACAAGGTTATAAATACTACCAACACCTAAACTTTAACACAAAAAAGATCAAAATCTAGGGGGGAAATGAAAAACAAGCCATAAACCTTAATAAGTACAATTTTTGATCTAAACCAAGCAAGAAAATGCACATACACGTGATCTAATTATCCCATGAGCTCTGATACCAATTGTAAGAATATCATAACACAATGGTGATAGTTGGGGTTAGCCGATTCCTAGAGTGAGAAACAACTAGAGAGAAAAGTTTCTAGTGAGAGAAAGTAATACTTCAATTATAAAATGACCAACCACCTCTTCCATGGGAAGGAAGAGGTATTTATATGCGTCTTAAAAATTGGCCCAATGACCTTGGTCTGGGCTAACATGTGTGGTTTACACCCAGCCTAATAGCGTATGTCATACGATTAACATTAAACTAGAATAAACTGTAAATTACACGAGGTGACCGAGTCTTTTTCTTAAACCTTTTTCTAACCCGTAACACGTTTATTCTATGAGCCATTTGAATTTCATAAATTCGTTTCTCCATAATATGGTTGGTTTGAATTTTTAGAGGTGTAGATAGATTAGGTACTTGCAATACCTTGTAAAGAATGTGAGATATATAACCTTATTCATGGTAAAACATTCAATTTCCAAATATTCACAGCTAAGAGATCTCCTGTGTAACCCTTGCCCTTTTCGTATTTTGAATATTCTAATTTAGTCCTTTGACTATTTGACGTTTGTCAGTATATTTAGAATATTGTACCGTGTTGACGGTGGTGATTTATGAGATATGAAGTATTTTAAGCTTTATTGTGCATAATAAGCCTTGTTGGAGGGTAATAATGTGTCATGTATGTTCCGGGTGGTTGACTCGTGAATTTCTGAGAAATGCTAGGGAAAAAAACGAGTCTCGACACGTCTGTTAATGTCCAAATGAGTTTTTGGGAAGTATAACGTGGAAATATATAGAGTAAATACTCTAAGTTATTGGAAAAGTATTTTTTGAGAAGAATAAAAATGCTAAGTAACTTCGAAGAATATTTTACGATCAAGTTTTATGGGTTTTAAGTGATCCCGACACAAAACGAACCAACCCGAGACCCCCTTGGATCCCATTTCCGTCCGAGCAAGCCAAGGGAACAATAAGGAAAAATATTAGTTACTATGTCCTAGGAAGAGTACATATATTTTGTATCTTTCATAACATGCTCATTTTCATTTCTTGCTTTCAAAAAATAAAACACACACTTGTGTGTGTGTTTTCTTGTTCGTCCGACCCTAAACCCACACACAAACACCTTAAATTTTCATCTTTGATCAAAAACAAAAAGAGTCGTGAATTACCGGGTTGATTCTAGTATTCGGGTATTCATTAAAACAACGTTTGGGTTGTCCGGTTCGTGTCTAAATTTATTTTGAAGACCATTTTTGTAAGTCTTTCAAATTTAAATTTAACTTGTACTTTTATATAGTAAATGATACATAGATGTTAGTGTTTAAAATCAACAGCGAAAAGTTTATAAATGGTTATATAGGGTTCAATTTTGGGTTCGAATGGAATAGAAAAGACATAAGGTTTTGTTAGTTTTGATATTGTGGTCGTGATGGTTGAAAAACATATATTTGCTATGTAGCTTATTTTGTATATGGCTTATGTTGGCTTATTATTAAGCTCGAATGAGCTTATTTTGGGATTATATGCCCACGGTTAGAAATAGAAACACAAGGGAAGTGTTTTTGGTTATTACCCTAGTATGTCGTATTTTGTGGACTATTATTATAGCTTACGGTGATAACAAAATATGATACATAGCTTGTTTGCTTATTTTAAGCTTAAATATATAGATTTTGGAGCTTATAGGCTCACGGCCCAATAAGCCTCAATAAGTCGTGGCTTATTGAGTGCTTATTGTGGACCGGGTTACTTTTTTACTTATTGTTTTGGACTTATAATTACTAATGGGCTTTGGTATTGGGCCTAAAGTATATATTATACGTACGAATATCTTAATGGGCCACTATTGGGCCTTAAGGCCCAATAAGCGTAAATTGGTCGTTTAATAAGTTTTGACGGACTTTTGGAAAGCGAAACATACTTATGGATTGATGTTGGAAGCTGTTTTGGAGAAATACGATTTGGTGAGCATTGCAAGAAAGGATTTGAGTTTTGTCAGAAAATGGTAAAATTTGTGAAAAATGTTTGAAATAAAGGTTTAAAAACCTTGGGAAACGTCTTATAAACGTACGGGTCATGCCGAAATTTCATAAAAAGTCTATACTTATAATTTTTACTTAAACGCGCTTTTAATTTTTAATAATAAAATTTTATTTTATTATTTTAATAAGTCGACTAAAAGACGAAAAATAAAGTTTTTAACTTTTCTAAAATGCTTAGCAAACATAAACGTTCCATTTCGTATGGTATAAATGATATATTTATGGTAACTAAGAGTACCGAATGGACTTGTCGAAATATATTTATAATTATTTATTATAAATATTTACTTATATTACTTATCTATCTTGCTAAATAGTATAAGTATATTGTACTAAGATGTGGGTTTGATACAGTATCATTTGAAGTTAAGTCGTCAACCATCACACCACTAAAACGTCTAAGATAACCGTACAACATGTGTCTAGCCTCTATGCATCATACCTGAAAAACTGCTTTGGTAATGAATGATAAAATGGGACATTAACCGGACTAGGTCGTGTGCGGACGTCGTTGCATTTGCTTGTGTGATAGTGAGTTTGCTGTGGAGACAGTTGCTTGAGGTGAGTTCTCGTAGCCCCACTTTTTAAATCTTTTTCGTTGGGGAAAATGATACTCAAATGTGTTTTGAAATGGTTTTTCTAATCTGTGTGAAATGTGATTTTGTTTTTGGGACAATTTATGTGCTTATGACTGCTATGTGAATATTATATGTTGCATGATTGTTTGGATCAGAGGGGTACGCCTATCCCAGTATCTGTGTGGTTATTAGATCGGAGGGGTACACCTATCCCAGTATTTTGTGTGATAATTGGATCGGCGGGGTACGCCTACCCTAGTATGTGTGAGGTCCTGCCCTAATCTAGTGCTCCAGCTAGAAGGCCCTTTAGGTGCGTAAGTGACATATCGGAGTTGCGACTGCAAGAGCATTGGGATATGTTGGTTTGGTGACTAGTCGGGATGCTAGGTCATCGTACATGATTAGCGGGAATGCTAAGTCATGGGTTTGTTTACATATATTCATAGTCATATGGCACTATTGTCCACTGTTTAAATGATTGGCACAACAACTGGGTTTAAGGTCAAACCTACGAGCTCACCAACATTATTGTTGACATTTTCGAGTATCATTTTCAGGTAAAGGGAATAACCGTTAAGGTTGCGATGTGAGATAGCAGACTTTAAGTGTATCATGTATGGATCATGTTTAAGAGGTCTTGCTTTTGAAGTATGTCATGGATTGTTTCTTTTGAGGATTGAGGTTTAAGATTGTTTAGACCCCTGCGTGGGCTTATGATTGTAATAATTGGCGGCTATATGTTGAGTTCTTGATTTGGGACATCACTTAAGGTTGTATTGAGGTTGATGGTCATCATGACACTTTTCATTTATGCATCTTAGTATTTTTCTATTATGTATCTCGTGTTATGATTGATCATTATGTTGCTTTCCTGTGTTTTTTCCTATGACGGGGTGTCATGGAATGGTAATCAGAGCCAAGGTTATAGAGAACTAGGTGGTTTGGCCTAGAATATAACCTAGGAACCTGCATATAGTTGCGTCATAGGATTTATGTGCTCAGTATTATGGGTTGAGGGTAAATATGTTTGGATCAAAAACATGTCAACCCATCGTTTGGGTTGAGCAAGTATTAAACAGGTCAACTCGTGATTAAAATTAAGTTTCAAAATACTTAGATCAAGTTAATGTGAAATCTTTCAATATTAAAGTATACACAAATGTATACTTGAGAATGAATGCAAGAGTATAAACAATAAATAATATAAAATGCAAAAAGTAAAGTATGGAAAGATCAAACCGAGACAAGAGTATTTATAGTGGTTCGGCTACAAAGAATCCTTCCTTCGCCTTACTCCACTCATCGAGTACCCAATTTGAGAGTTCGTAAACACTATGTCCACAAGCTCCTTATCCAACGGAGAAGCCTCACAACGTTGCTTACACTTTATCCGGTACAAAGCTAAATACCGTGTTCTAGTTCGAGGTAGAACCAACCTAACGTCGCTTACGCTTTATCCAATACAAATCTAAATACCGAGTTATATTTCGAGGTAGAACCAACCTAACATCGCTTACACTTTATCCGGTACAAAGCTAAATATCAAGTTCTAGTTCGAGGTAGAACCAACCTAAGATCTAGTTGATCTTTAACTTACAAGAGTGTGTGTTTTATAATACAATGTATATGAATGGTTATGATGTATAAGAACAAAATGATCTTGATGTGATGATGAAGACTAGCAACAAGTAGCTTGATGTGATGATGAAGACTAGCAACAAAAGCTAGTGATTATCTCTTCTTTAAAAAGGTTAGTAAATCACTAAAAACAAAGATGTAAACTATGAGATGATCAGAGAACTGATGTTAGAATAATGTAAGAATGAATGTATGAGAATGGGTGAAGAAATGGTGAGAATTTAGTTGCTATTTATAGCCAAAAAGTGCCTGATCCCACGGTTTCAGCGGATCCATTTAGATGGGATTCATCCAGTGTAAACCAAGGGATTTGTCAAATATTTCTGACCCGTAATTGAAAAGATTTTGTGATATCAAATCTTACTAAATCTAATTTAATCTTCCAAGATATGGCCTAGAAATAGAAAGATTATGAAATGACAATACACAAAAATCAACTATCAAAATGATGCCATGGATGAGGTAAAAACAAATTCGTGAAAGTATTTTTAACTTACTGTAATGCTATGTATTTGCTAAAAATAGATGTGTAAGTAACTTGTGTTACTTGTATGAACCAATTTTAAAAAATGGTGTAAACACTTGTAAAATAAATTGTGTAGTTATCTCTGTGTAAGAAAAAAGTATTTTAGACACAATTATGTTTTGATGACTTATGTAAAATGTTGTGTGTTGGTTAAAATGTATGTAGCGATATGTATGATGAGTTAGAAAACTATAGGCTTAAAACTTATTTATTTTAATCTTTACTTAATATGATTTATGTTTGTTATCGACAAAACATAGAAAGATCGTAAAATATAAGTAAACGTTTTTATGGCTTATTTGTATTAACACGTTTAAGTATGAAATCCTTAAAAAATATATACATCTTGGTTTTTATATGGGATTTGGATTTAAATGTAATTTCTTATGTACTCAATATGACGATGCTTTACGGATGTAACTTGGATATTATTGAAATCATGTTTTAGTTATTATATGTTGTTATCATATGTTGTTATCATTTTTAAATTATAATGTCATTTTTAGAATAAAAACAGTTGAATAGATAAACTACTAACTTTCTTCACCGCTTGACCTATTTACGTAAACATGTTAAATAGGTCACAAACGTGTTACACGTGTTATGCATGTCTTGGTTGGGGTTGAGTTTCTTGACACTATTAATAATTTAAAAAATGATAACAACATATAATAACTAAAACACGTTTATGTTAAACAGGTCACAAACGTGTTACACGTGTTAAAACAACAAGCCAACCCGCGGATCCGAATACGATGAAACCAAAACGTATGCTGAACTTACTGCCATACTCCATTAATTCTACCTTTTAAGATGAAACTAAAACAAGTCATATCATAATATACATCATCAAAAGAAAACTTAAAAAACCCTCCCATGGCGATTTTCTATGGCTATTTCTTTAGAAAACCTTAATCGATCTTGCCTTTTCTGCTTCAATTCTTGATAACGATTGGTGTTATTGCATCTATGCTTTAACATTAATTTTATTAGGATTCGTGGTTTAATCTGTTAGATTTCGATTTGTTCATTTTCTTCTCAATCGCATATTAGGGTTTCGTCCGTTTAGTCTTTTATTTATTCCTGGTATCCTAACATTATGGAAGTCGGCTAGTTTGTCTTGGTGTTGTTCATTCGATCCCTAGCATCTGCTGGGGTTCTTTCGTTGTGATAGTAGGCGTAGACTATCTTTGTTTTTGCGATCGATTAGTTTTTATTAGGGTTTACTTTGTTTTCTGAATTTATGATAGATACCGGTGTTGCTAAAGCGGGTAAGGATGTTGTTGGGAATGTTTACTCTGATGGTGAGGAACTTCTATGAAGTGTTGCTGCTGATGGGGAGGCATTGCTACGTGGTGTGGCTGAGCGATTGAATAAACTTGATCAAGATTCTGATACAGATATTAAGGTTTCTGATGTTAATGCTCCTAACATTTGAAATCATGATGTTGTTGATGAATTATTTGGTGTGTCCCTCAAATCTTATAAGGATATTGATGACTTCACCAAGGGCATCGAATTGGGTAAATACCCGTTGTGTTTGGAATTGACTAAAGAAAAGCGTAAGGAGGTTTTGGATACCATTGGTGATATATGGGATGCTCTTGTGGAGGAAAGTGTGACGAGAGCTAACTCTTCAGATCTGGTGGTGTCCAAGTCTTCAGAGTCAATTAATCCAACTTTTGATAACAATATGCCTAGTAAGGTTGCGCCTAGTGACCCTATTGTTCAATCTGTGTATATCCATGATAAACCAAGATCCTATGTAGGTGCAACGGGAGGGTCGAAAACGGAACCAAGTAAACCAAGGCGAATTTTCGTTCGTTATGTTCGGAAAATTTATGTGATGATGCCAAATTTTCTATACCTAGAAAGGTTGTTGAAACGGTTAGTACTCGATTTGATAATACATTATATGGTTATTTTATTGGTAAACGTATTGCGTTTCCGGTTGTGGAGTACTATGCTCGTAATAATTGGGGAAAGTATGGTTTGACAAGAATAATGATGAATTTCAAAGGCTTTTTCTTTTTTAAATTCAATACTCCTGAAGGTTTGGATGATGTTCTGTAGAACGGGCCATGGATGATCCGTAATAGCCCTATCATTCTGAAGAAATGGTCTATGGATACGCACTTATGTAAGGATGATTTAACCCGTATTCCGGTATGGGTTAAAATTCATGATGTTCCTATTCAAGTTTTCTCCGAAAATGTCTTAAGCATTATCGCTTCTCAAATAGGTAAGCCTATTATGCTTGACTCCTATACCACCTCGATGTGCATTGAGTCACGAGGGAGAAGTAGTTTTGCCCGTTGCTTGATTGAAATTGGTGTTCCTTTAATTGAGGGTACAGGGTTTACAATTGAAACTGTTACTATTGAGTATGAATGGAAGCCCCCTTGGTGTGACCTATGTAAGATATTTGATCATGTTCAAGACCATTGCCCTAAAAAGGTGTCGATCACTCCTTTTGCTGTTACTTCTAGTGTTGCTACTCCTACTGTTGAGAAGACTAATGATAGATTCCAAACTGTGGGTAAAAACAAGAAGAATAAGAAGGGTAAATCCAAGTCTACTAATGGTGGTCAGTTTGGTGGTAACCCGGTTAAACAAACTGTTAGGTATGCGCTTAAGGCGACTACAAGCGCACCAAATAAGGGAACTATTTTGAAGACTACTGTTAGTTCTACTATGAATGATAATATTCCCGTGTCTAATCCTTATTTTGCTTTGGATGAGGAAAGTGAAGAAGAGGTAGAAAATGTGTATGATGAATCGGCTAATTTACTCCAAAGTAAAAAAACTGGTGGAAGTTCGTCTACTTTCACGGTTGGTGCTGGTTAGCTGGTTTTTGAAGAGTCATTTGTTCTAGTTTCAATTTATTAGTTGTCTCTAGAGTTGTAAGTGTTTATGGAATGTCATAAGCACTAGTTTTAGTTGTTTATCAAGCTTTTTAGCTTTTGGTGAATGTGGTACATCAGCCACATTCCATTTGTACTTAACTTTTTTGTTTTAATATATTTTACCGGGGTAACCCTTTAAAAAAATACAATTTAATTGACATCCTAATTGTATCAGTTGTAAAAAAACAATGCAAGTAACATAAAACACCTTTGACTAGTTTATTACATATGTGTCATTTTCCTTTTCAATGAAAAATATTTTGGCTTTACTTTTCAAGAAAAAAATCCATGTAGAACAATATCTAATTAAAGAACAATCCATTTAATCTCAATCATCCATTTTATTTCCATATAATGGCTTAGATTAAATCTTATATTAATTTAATTAAAAACCCCACTTTCATCTTATTTTTTAAAATTAAAATATCTCTCACACCGTTAATCGTTACGCAAATTTAATTATACCATCGCGAAGAGAATTAAATTATCTTTCCGTAGACAGGCACTTTTATATACTTTCGACGAATTATTTTTTTCAAATTTCCGCCTAGAAAAAATCACACGTGATTCGAAAAATCACATGTGATTTACTCCCTCCGTCCCAAAATTATTGTCTCATATTGACTTTTCAAGTCTTTTTCTTCCAACTTTGACCTTAAATATATTTTGTTTGTGTTGTATAATACTTAATGAAAAGTATATGAATCGATTGGTTTTTAAATGTATTTTCATAGTTATGATTTTCATCAAGTATTATATAACACAAACACAAATATTTAAGGTCAAAGTCGAAAGAAAAAGACTTAAAAAGTCAATATAGGACAATAATTTTGGGACGGGAGGAGTATTACTTTAAAAATCACACATGAATTTGTAAATTAACATGCGATTTATGAATTTATGAAATCACACGTGATTTATTACTTTAAAAATCAAAAGTGAATTTGTGAAATCACATGTGATTTATGAAATAGAGTGTGATTTTTAAAAACAACGAATCACAAGTGATTTTACAAATTACGTGTAATTTTTCTTGGCGGAAATTTTAACCCTAAAAAGTCGTCAAAAGTATATAAAAATGACCGTCTACTGAAAGATAAAATACTCTCGTCGTTGATTTAAAAATCACATGTGATTTATGATATCACTCATGATTTTTTTTTAAATACGTGTTTGATACTTTTAATTTTCTTGAATTTGAGACGGTAGAGCTACTTAACATAGTCTAATGGGTTATGAATAATAATAATGTTATGAAACCAAAATCCACAAATGTAGTTTCCAAAAGAATTGGCTTTGCAATTAAAACGGACTAGCGACACAACTTGTTTCTCATTTTACTTCCACTACTATGTAAATAATAATAAATGTAATAATAAAAGTTATTTGTTTATGCTGTAAAAAAAAAATCACAAGTGATTTTACAAATCACGTGTGATTTTTCTGGGTGAAAATTTCAATTCTAAAAATTCGTCGAAAATATATCAAAGTGCTTGTCTACTGAAAGATAAAAATATTCTCGTCGCGATGGTGTATTTTTCGTATTTTGACGATTTACCGTTTGCAAGATATGTTGTTTTAAAAAAAGGTGAAAAGTGGGTTTTTTTATTTGATGAAAATGGATGGTTATGATGTGTTCTTTTGTTCTTTGAGATGATATTGTTCTTTCATGATCTCACTTCTACTTTTCAAAGATATTATATCAAAAACGACACGTTACGATCTCAGGTTACGACATGATAGTATAAAATAAGTAGGGATTTGCTAACAACCACCTTATGAGTGTTGTTTAAGCATTTCATGTTTAAAAAATTAGCATTAAATGATCTTCAAGCATACCGTATTTAACATCACATACCATATTTAAAATTATTAGAAATGTATAATTATGGAATATAAAAATGTTTTAAAATTTTATTAGAAATGTATAATTAGAAATTTATATGGATAGATATCCTCTAAAGTTCAAACGAACTTTACCGATAAAGTTCTATCACAACATAACAGTGGGGTCTACTGAGGGACCCAGTTTATTTTATTAGTGTGAGAAAACTTTACCGATAAAGTTCATTTGAACTTTAGAGGATCTCTATCCTTTTTATATTTATGGAATACTTAAACAACACCCATAAGGTGGTTGTTAGCAAATCTCAAATAAGTAAAGAGGTTCAACATATAGGTTGTGTTTGGTTGGGGGCTTGGGCTTTTAAAATAAATCTGCTTATAAAATAAGTCTCGTTTGTCATGCGGGCTTATGAAAGGGCTTTTAAAATAAGCCGGTTTATAAAATAAGCCTCATAATAGGGGCTAAAAACTTTAGCCCGGGGCTTTTGAACCATAAATTACTTATATACCCACAAAAATATCTAACATATACCAAAAATTTATTTAATTATGTCCTTTTTAGTAATTTTGCAATAATAAGCCCCAGCCCAAGCCCAGTTGCCAAACAAGTTTTTAAAAATACAAATTTTAATTTCGGCGTATAATATAAGCCCCAGCCCCAGCCCCAACACAAGCCCCAACCCCAACCCATTTCGCCAAACATACCCATACTAATAATAATTTTATAAATAACAACAATATATTGTTGTAATTTTATAAAATATAATGTATTGAAAGTACTATTAAATTCATAAAGTTATTTAAAAATAAAAACTGACAATATTAACGACTAAAGTTTAATTAATCATTTTTTTAAGTCTTGTTATTTATAAAATTGACACATATGTTTTTAGTGCATTTTATAAATTAAACGAAACTCTTTTTTTAGAACGGCAAGTTAGTTGTTAGTGATTCGAGCTCACAGTGACATCCAATTGGACAGTATGCAAGGCTCGAACCTTCGCCTTAAGAGATAAACCCTACTCTTTTTTCGCTCCTGAATGAAATGTTGGAATATGTCCATCGTAAATAATATATGTCCGAATTATTTATTCGAGCCTAAGGGGACGCACACGTTAATACGTAAACAATGTTTAATTAGTGTTTTTAGTAAACGATAAATAAATATATTAGTTAAATGTTTAATAGTTAAACATTAAGGACTAATATGCAAAACGGGAAAAAGGAAAGTGAGGGTTTGCCCCCTTTTCCCTTTGGTCGGCCGAACCCACAACCCAAGAGGGTTTGGGCTTGCTTGCTTGTTCTCCAAGATTGTGTAGGCTATATAAGGAGGACTTGAGGTTCATTATTGAGTATGTGTTTTGTGAAAAATCCCTAATACTCTCCCCTCTCTTCCTCCTTGTGTTCGACCGATCCCACAAACCCAAAGGGTTTTTCGGTTTGTCTTCTTTGCCGATCGACTTAAACCAAACAACCCTTTAGGGTTTTGTTTGGCGATCGTGTACCACCACCACCGTGGTGTTAGCTCGCGTGTTGATTGATTCAAGTGTTGCGGTGTTCGTTTGCTAAAACATTACTAGTACTAGCATACTTCATTGTTTGCTAAGAACGTATTGTGTGTGGAAGCTTAGAGAGATCTTACTTTAGATCTTGGAGGTTTTGCGTGTGGTTATTATACATACGCGTATATAGAAGACGGAGTTAACAGTTACCTTTAAATGGTGTATCGTTTCATGCTAAAAGGTAATCATCTTCTATCCTTGTTAATTAATGTGTTCTACATGTGTTCTTTAATTCCGATGCGTACTCGTGTTAATTAATTGTTAATTAGGTCATAAAACCCAACATGTAAGTTTCTTTTTTTTACTTCTTTTTTCAAGATCTACGAGTATGTGTTGGTATTGGTGGTCAGTGGCGGTGGGTAACCGGGTTTAGGTTTGGTGGTGGATTTGAGAATATGATTAATGATAGGGTGAGGGTTCTGACGCTATAATAACTGATGATGATGAAAGATTGTTATTGCATTTGAATGACGATGATTTGTCAGCCATTGTGGTGAAAAGCAAAAGAAACAAGTCCGATTCTACGAAGGAGTTAAATGAAATGAAGATAAATTTGACATACATGGAATGGTACATGAAGAAAAGAAAAGCAAAAGGGGGTTAGATCTGGCATAAAAAAGTCTAACTCATATTGATCTGAGTAGATGTAGAGAAGATAAGGGTAATATAGTCATTTTATGGTAATATTGGTGATATCGAACAAAATTTAAATGTACGTGGGTGCAATGAGTACCAAAAAAAATAAGTTGGTCATTACGGTACAAATGAAAAAGTAGGTTGGTGATAAATAGCCTTTACCCTTCATGGAACAACTTTTAGTTTACCTACTAGAACGTTACCTTGGAAAAAGTTGATTGCTATTTAATAACCTAAACCCATTATAAAATAAGTTTATTAGTTTTTGCTTAGAGCCTTAGGTGTAGTAACGCCGGCGTTGGCGTTGTCCGGCGTTACTACACCGCCGGAAGGCGTTGGCCAACGGCGTTGCCGAGCCAACGTGCGTTGGGTGTGTTTTTAAAAAAAAAATCATTTTACCCCCCTAACGGCTAGAATTTAAATTTTACTTTTTCCCTTCAATTTTGAAATGTTTCATTTTAGCCCCTAACGGCTAGTATTTATTAAATTTTTTTTTTTTCATTTTACCCCCTAAAACGGCTGATTTAAAAAAAAAAAAATCATTTTACCCCCTCACTCAACTCACTATATATACAACACATTACCAAATACAAAATCACATACAAATTCACCACTCTTCAAATACAAACATACATCTTTTTAGCAATAAAAAAAAATGTCTGAATTTCCCAACAACGGTTTCATGAATCTCCTCACCGGGTCGATGATGCCGGAACAGTTTCAACAATACCAACAAGAACAACAACAAGCTTTTTTCCGATGGCAACAATCACAAATCCTAAACCGTGATTTAGATAATCTACAACAAAACCCACCATCATTCCACTCAGAATCTTCCCAAACACTCACTCAACCTCAACAAGTCGATTCGCCAAAAAAAGGCGGTCGCAAGAAAACTAAAGCCCGAAGGGGAAAAAATGTTGAAGACGAGCCCCAAGAGCCGGTAGCAGCGGGCCGTTGGCTACCGGTCGAAGAAGAATTGCTTGCAACATGTTACGTGGCCGTTTCCGAAGATAATAATGTCGGAAGGTCACAAAAGCATGACACGTTTTGGTATCGGGTTTTGAACGAGTTCAATTCGAAAAATTTTCAAAACCGTACGAAGGATATGTTGACTAGTAAATGGCATACGTTGAATGCCAATTGCCAAAAGTTCAACGCCGCGTACAAACGGGCCAAACGTTTGGGGAAAAGTGGCGAAAACGATGTGGATTATTTGAAACGGGCTCAAAGTATTTACCGTGACGAGCATAGAGGGGTCGCGTTTTCTCAAGAAGATGCTTGGGCCGTTTTGAGATTCCACCCGAAATGGGACGCACCGGAACAAGTTGACTTAACCGGAGACGTCCCCGGGGCTAGCCAGGAGGATCTATTCGGTCACGATGCACGACCACGTCCGCCCGGCAAACAACGGCCCGCCAAGAAAAGCAAATCCGACGCAACGGCGAGCACCGGTGGAAGTAGCGCGTCGGCCAATTCGGGTGCTAATGGTGCAGGAGCTTGTCTGAAACGGGAAGACGCACGTAAGGGCACTTTCGAAGTTAAGACGATAAAGGACCGCACCACAATGCGGTTGGAGGAGTTGAGGTTTCTGTACTAGCACCTATGATTTGGTCGAAAGACGACGCCTAGATTGGATCAAGAAGCAAAAAAATTGATCAAAAACAAAATGAAAAATGATTTGGGTGACGAGGAAGACGAAGACGAGTAGTTTTTTTTTAATTTCGTAATGTATTTTTTTTAATTTCGTAATGTTTTTTTTAGTTTCGTAATGTTTTTTTAATTTCGTAATGTTTTTTTTTAATTCGTAATGTGTTTTATTTTATGTAATTTGTATGTTTAATTATGAATGAAATTGTTAGTTTGTTAAACGAATGAAATAATTGTTTAGGGGGTTTTATGCAAATAAAGAGGTGAGTGATGTTATTTGGTGTTATGATTAGGGGAGTGGTGTTGGTGTTATGCTGATGTGGCGCTGACGTGACAGCAAAAACTTGGTGTTGTCAAGTTACTACACCTAAGGCTCTTAATTCGTTGGTCACAAAAAAATACAAAAAAATATAGTAGTTTTCCACATTAGTTGAGAATGCCCAGTTTTCACACATCATAATCATTTGATTCAGTTATAAATTGACATTAGACAAAGATATGAAAACTTTCAAGTCTTGTTTGAGACATTGTGAGGTTTTTGCCACTTGATTTTTTATGATTTGCTCAGCGGTTATGATGTGTAACACCCTGATATTTTTTATGATTTACTAGTGCAAGAAAACAAATTGTTTGTTTGTCATATTTGAGAATAATTTCTTTTCAAATAACTAGACGATGACCTCATGTATTATGACTTCAATGTATGATTTTCGACAAGGTTGCATCAATTTGTGCGTTCGTTTTTTTTTGTGTATCTATTTGTGTAGTTTGAAAGTAACAGTCATTTGTGTGTGTTTGGATAATAGTTAACTGCTCGTACAAAGCAACGCCAACAAGTTGCTTATTGCATTTTTCATGCCAACAAATATTTTGAAGTAAGGATTTGAAGAATTACAAAACCGAAAACCTGAACGTTTGAATTTATCTGTTAAACATAAGTCAATCCAAACGCTTAGTTTAAGCTTATGAGTTTTGATTTGTAAGCTAAAAGTTGCTCATATATTTGGTGTGATGACCACTTCATAATTGTGCAAGGAAAATGGTCAGAGTCAAGCGTAACTTGGACTCTACTTATCTATGGCACTGCCGTCTTGCTCATATAAACAAGAAACGTATTAAACAGCTGCAACAAGATGGGCTGTTAAAATCAACGGATGATTGACTCTTTTGATAAATGTGAATCGTTGTTTAATCTGGCAGAAGACAAAGAGAAACCTTTTTCCATCCTAGTAACGAAAGGGCAAAAGATCTTCTTGGAATAATACATACTGACGTATGTGGTCCACTTAGACATGTGTCAAGACAAGGTGCTAGCTACTTCATTACATTCACAAATGATTATAGTCGTTATGATTATGTTTATCTTCTTAAACATAAACATGAGGTTTTTGAAACATTCAAAGTGTTTAAAAATGAAGTTGAAAATCAACTCGGGAAGACCATTAAGGTAATACGATCAGATCGGGGTGGCGAATACATTAGCCAAGAGTTTAAAGATTATTTGAAAGCTAACGGAATTGTTCAACAGCTTACTCCTTCATACACATCATCAACAGAATAAGTTTTGAGAGGAAAACCGTACTTTTGTTACATGGTGCGATCTATGATGAATCTTACAACTTTGCCTTTATCCTTTTGGGATTATGCTCTAGAGTCTGCAACGCGCATTCTCAATATGGTTCCAACAAAGAAGGTAGATAAGACACCATATGAACTGTGGTATGGAAAAGTTCCAAACTTGTCCTACTTAAAGGTCTGGGGATGTGAGGCTCTTGTAAAGAGGATACCCTGACAACTCGATCAAAGATTTGTAAATGTATGTTTATAGAACCCAAAGGAAACAATGGGTTTACTATTTCTCTACTCCCCACTTGAAAATAAAATTGTTTTAGCAAGGTATGCTGAATTCTTTGAGAAACGTCTCATAAGTCAAGAAATCAGTAAGAGGGCGGTAGATCTTGAAGAAATTCAAGAAGAAAAAGATACAACACCTTCTAAAATTACTAGCAACATTCCTCAAGAGGTGGAGGGTTTTGAACCACCACAACCACCACAAGAGGAAGTGATTCCTATTCGTAGGTCCGAAAGGACACGTCGAGCTCCAAACCGCTTATATCTAAATATAGAGGTGAAGAGCATATCTAGGGGACTTAATGAACCCGACTAGCTAGAAAGCCGCACGTTAGGATCAGAATCTAATAATGGAGCGCATGATATGAATGCGGAAATACAATCCATGATGGACAATATGGTATGGGTCCTGGTCGATCTTTCTCCTGGTTGTAAGACTGTTAGGAGTAAGTGGCTTTTTAAGAAAAAGACCGACATGGATGGTATTGTACACGTCTATAAAGCTCGTCTTATAGCAAAGGGTTATACTCAACTCTACGGGGTAAATTATGAAGAAACGTTCTCACTTGTCGCTGACAGTGAGGACACGACAATAGTTTAGTATGGGGGATTTTGGTATGTGCTTAATTACACATACCCTTTGCCTATAAAAACGGACTTAAAAGACCAAAAGCATACCAAAAATACATTGTATTTGTGTGTTTTGCATTTATATTGTGCAGGAAACGGATATCAACAAAAAGGACAAAAACGAAGCCAAAACGGACAAAACCGAGCACGGAATGAAAAGAGCATGAAAAAGTCAAAGCCAAAAAGTCAACATAAGTCAAAGTCAAAGACAAAGTCAACACCGGGAAGTCAAAGTCAAAACCAAAGCCGATATCGAAGAAATGTTAAATGGGTCAACCCGTACCCATCTAATGGGCCGGGTCAGCCCATGAAACATAAAGAAGACTTAAGCTTTTAAGCTTAATATTGAAAAAAGGCCCAAAGTCTAAATATTAACTATCCTGGCCCAAAACCAAAAGTAAACCTGGCCCAATCATATTTAACAGCTGTTAAGCCCACTATCCGTTTACACCATTACACCGTTAGTCCTTAAGGACTAACACTGCTAGTCCTTAAGGACTAACACTGCTAGTCCTTAAGGACTAACCATGCAAACATACTTATCACACTCAGGGGCCAAATCTGTCAAGTCTCACAAACTTTAACCCAGTCAAACCCAAATCAATTTTCCCGCCCAAACAACCCCAGACACTATTCATGTGTTTTCTTCACCTCGACTTATGCACCCACAGACAAAACCATCCATTTCCCAACTCAACTCCACTTCACATGGCTCAATTGCCACCTTGGCAATCCTAAACAACCCTATTCGTTTATGATAGAAGACAAAGAATCAAGGGTTGAGATCAAAACCCTTGGAGAACACTCAAGATTGAAGGCTGAGATTGACTTTTGGACTCTCTCACAAAGAAAACACACCCTCTGAGCTCACTCACAGAAGAAGCACAAAGAGAAGACTTGAAGACTTAGAATTTTTAGTATAAATAGGGTCAATTGTAGCTCATTTGTTTTTGTCTTGTTTTTTACTAATTCGAACATTTTTTAATACTTTCAATCTACTTTTTATATCATTTAAATTTTAAAGCATTGTAATTTTTTTTCAAGTTAATGAAATTTTAAGTTTTTCTTTAAATATTATTATTTACTTTACTTGTCTTTTAAATTCTGTTATTAAGCTCTTACATAAGCTTTTGGTTCATTCAAAGCTTATATAAAAGCTTGTTTTCATATATGTCTTAAAATTATAAAAAACCAAAAAAAAATCCACTCCTCAATTACCTCAGCTTACATTGGATGATAAGCCAAAAAGGGATGGGCTTATGGACTTACCAGCTTGTTTAAAACAAGCTGGAGCTTTGTAGATCAGCTCCTAATAAGCTTAATCACCCTTGTTTTTATGCAAAGGGACTTGTAAGATCTTATTTTCATTTTGAGCTTATTTACTGTTCATGTGCTTATTTACTATTTTAATCTGCTTATTATTGCTTATTATTGTTATTTATTGCTTATTTGTCATTGTTTATTGCTTACATGCAATTTGTTCAAGTTTTTAATTAAAACTGTCTTATTTAGCTTTAATTATGCCTATCTTGTTTGCTGAATTTGAGTGCTTATTTTTGAGTTTCATTTGCTTATTATTGATTATTTCTTGCTTATGTCTCACTTACTTGTGTTTTCATTAAAACTGTCCATTTTAGCTAAATCTGCTTAATTCTTGTTGCCTATATTAAGAGCTTTTTGAAAGTTGCTTTATGCTTGTTTTTGCTTATTATATTTAGTCACAATCTGGTCTTTCAAAATTTAAGTTTAAAACTGTGTTTTATAACTTTAAGGGGTGTTTGGTTTAAGGACCAAAGTGGGTCAAAATTGTTAAAAGAACTGTTTGGGTCACTTAGCCAACTTTTACAAGCCTTATTTAAGTAATTTTAAGCTGTTTCAAGAGTTTTAAAGTCTTAAAGTTAGTTTTTAAGTTTTGACTAAAAGGTGTTTGAATATGTGGCGACAAAACAAATTTCAAGTCCTTATTTGATAAGGCTTTTAAAAACAACCTTAAAGCATTGTTTTTGTGTTGTTTTTGGTGTTTAAATGCAGTAGGAAAGAATTGGTCAAGTGTGTTTTAGTTTTGTGGTTTTAAAACTCAAACCTGTCAAGTCAGTTTTTAAGTTTTTAAAAGTCACATTTTAATCTTAAATTTAGATGAGTAAAAGTAGGTTTTAGCTTCTAAAAATTTGTGCACAAGCTCTTTGTAGTGAGTAGTTAATCTATTTCAGCTTACTTTATATATGTTGAACTTATTTTAGATAGCTTAATTTAGTCTGCAAAACAACCATTCAGTTTTTTTTATAAAAAATCAAAAAGAGTGAATTCTGTGTATGCTGCCTTTTCATAAGCAAATTTCATGGCTCATTTGAGTTTCAAACTCATTTTTCTTTGCTGATTTGTGTAGCTTATAGTACAAGCTTTGAGGTCATATAAGCTACTAAGCCATAAGGATCTTTGGGCTGTTTGGGTAACATTTTTAGCCAAAAAGCTTATTGGCTTTTTAAAGCTTTACTGCTTATTTGATTGCTTAACTTTTGT
>BQNB010126841.1:0-19533 GCA_026074375.1 Tanacetum coccineum | reverse complement strand
TTTCCATTTTATATTGTTGATAGAAATAATGCCTAAAAACGTTATTAATATTTTTCGACCTCTCTACGTTTTAATAATCACAAATTGTAAAAACGTTCAATGGAAAATTAAATGTAAACAAGTAATTAGTCGTAAATTTCCATTTCGAGTATTTAATCACTTAAATGTATGAATAAATAAATGCTTAATGCATTTCATGATCAAAGAAATTTTATTCAACCTCACATTTTTTTATAAAATGTTACAAACATTTTTATTACTTTTACAAAATATTTTTACATTTAAAAGAAATGTTTAATTCAAACTAAATATTTTGAATTCAAATATTCTACCTAAAAACGGCTAGAAATGTTTCAGAAAACACCTCCCCTGGAAAAGACAAAAAGGGAGTGTCTGGCCTAGGGCGGCCCCCTTAAATATAACGGCGGCCCCCTTAATGATAAGGGGGCAGGCACAAGAGCTAAGCGGGGAGGCCAGACAAAAAGGCTCACAACTTTGCCTATAAATACTAGACTGATCCCCCACTGATTTTCTCATCTTTTGCACTCATTCTCTTCTGTCTAAAATCAGTTTATACATCACCTACAATCCTTTGATCATTTAATCATAAAGCTTTGTTTCCAAGTGATTAAAGCTCAATTCCTTAAGTGCAAGAGAAGAATACTTCTTATCATCAAATCAAGAAGTATTGTAGTTTTGTTTTTGTTATTGTGAAGGTGTAAGTATATCTTGACCACTTCACATACAAATCCCTCCCCCCCCCCTTCCCATTAAATCATTTGTGTATATTGTGAAGGTGTGTATTGTAGTTGTGTGTAATAGGTAGATTGTAGTGATCATTGTAAGTATAGTTAGATCGTTGTGATCTTAGTAAGTAGTGTTAGATTGGTGTGATTGTATTACTGTCTAGGTAAAGTGAAGTTGTAAAGCATAGTGAAGTTGTGAAGCGTAGTGAAGTTATGAAGTGAAGTGAAGTAGTGAAGTGAAGAGAAGTTGTGAAGTGGAGTGAAGTAGTGAATTGTTCTGAAGTAGTGCGGTTAGTATTTTAGTTCTCAAAATACAAAAGTTGTGATAGATTGGTTCTAGCTTAAATTAGAACTCGACATTTGGCTTAGTGTCAGAAATCGGTGTAAGCTTAGTTGTGTACGGTTTTCTCCACCTAAAGAGAGTTTGTTGACGTAGTGAAGAGAACTCTTGAGTTTCGTGCTCGGGGAGTGGAGTAGGGCGAAGAGGTGCTTCGTTACCGAACCACTATAAATCCGTGTGTTATGGTTTGATCTTTCTAACTCTTATCTCTTGTCTTGCATACTTATTTATCACTTATTTACTTACTTATATTGTTCATATTGTGCACATATTGAGATCACGTTAAGTCGAATCTAAGTATTTATAAATAAACTATACATCAAATTAAAAAGCGGTAAACTATTCAACCCCTTCTAGTTTTCCACACTATCATCTCATCTAACCCTTTCTGCAACCTCGCAAATTCATCAGACGCCTCCTCCTGAGCTGCTAATATATTATCCTTGATACTCAACTGGAGGGCCATATTCATAGCTCAAACTCTCTTAGGATTCACCCTCTCTTTTATACTTAGTGCATCAGCTACCACATTTGCCTTACCAAGGTGGTAGCGAATTTCACATCATAAAATTCTCTTAAATAAATATCTAATCCAGCGACGCTTTGTGCATGTCCCAGTTCCTTCTTTTTTGACTAAAGAAGATATGTTGGTGGACCTTTATTAAATCGGGTATATGACACTCTTTGTCCCATATAAATAATGTCACCAAATCTTAAGTGCAAACAAAACCGCACCTAGTTCCAAATCATGGGTAGTGTAATTCTTCTCATCGATTTTCAACTGCCTAGATGCATAAGCTATCACCTTACGTCTTTGCATCAACACACAACCTAATCCTAAGCCAGACGCATCACAATACACCATAAAATCTTTTGGTCTATCGAAGAGAGCTAGAACAGGTGCATTACACAACTTGTCCTTCAAAGTTTGAAATGCCCTTTCCTGTTCCCCACCCCAATCAAAGGTCTTACTTTTCCGAGTCAAAATGGCCATGGGCTTAGCTGTCTTAGAAAAGTTCTCTATGAACCGACGATAATACCCTGCCAAACCTAAAAATGAACGAACCTCATATGGAGTTCTAGGGGCCTCCCAATTCTTTACAGCCTCAATCTTACTAGGGTCTACATGGATACCATTTCCATTAATCACATGACCAAGAAACTGTACTTCCCGCAACCAAAATTCGCACTTGGAAAACTTAGCATACAGTTTCTCTTTCTTGAGAAATTCTAAGACTAGCCCTAAGTGCACTTCATGCTCTTCCCGAGTCTTAGAGTAAATAAAGATGTCATCAATGACCACTGTCAAAAACTTGTCTAGATAAGGCCTACACACTCGGTTCATTAGATCCATAAATACCGCTGGTGCATTAGTCAGACCAAAGGGCATTACTATGAACTCGAAATGTCCATAACGAGTTCTAAACGCACTCTTTGGAATGTCATCCTCATGCACTCTCAGCTAATGGCATCCTGACCTAAGGTCTATCTTAGAGAAGTATTGCGATCCTTGAAGTTGGTCAAAAAGGTCGTCTATCCTAGGGAGTGGATAACGATTCTTAACGGTCAACTTGTTCAATTCCCTATAGTCAATGCACATCCTAAAAGAACCATATTTCTTCTTAACGAATGACACTGGTGCTCCCCAAGGCGATGACCTTGGTCAAACGAAACCTTTGTCTTGGAGTTCCTTGAGTTGACCTGACAAATCCTCCATTTCAGAAGGTGTCGGACGATATGGAGACTTTACAACCGGCATTGCTCCAGGGATTATCTCAATCTGAAACTTGATTTCCCGAACAGGCGGCAATCCAGATAGATCATTCAGAAATACCTTAGGGAAATCTCTCACTACTACAATCTTCTTATTTCTTCTCTTTAGCCTTAGCACTCATTAACTGTCCTACCTTCTCTTCTGGTCTTTCTCCTAACACTCTAAGAATTTTGCCATCTAGCAGTGGTATCATAACTACCTTCTCATGACATATTATCTCAGCCTTATGATTAGACAACCAATCCATGCCTATGATCACAACAAAACTCCCACTTCCAAATGGTATCAAGTTAATGTCAAATACATGACCTTCTATTTCTAGTTTGCAACCCTTAATGACCTTATCAATTTCTACTAGCTGCCCGCTAGCTATCTCAATCTCATAACTAAAACCTAATTCACTAGGCTCTATGCCTAACAAAGGTAGGAAAGTAGTGGAAACAAAACTATAGTCGACACCAGAGTCAAATAAGGTAGTGGCATAATGATTGTTTAGAGTAAACGTACCTGTCACGATGTTCGACACCTGGCGAGCCTCCTCTGCTCCCAATATGAATGCCCTACCTCTTGCCTGGTTCCTTTGGTTTCCATGACCCTGGCCCCCATTAACAGCCGCAGCTTGATTATGATGGTTTCCCCCTGGTCTTTGAGCCTGATTCAACCTAGGACATGCTGTCCTGAAATGGTCGGTACTACCACTCTCATAGCAGGTCCTAGCAGTTGGGTTTCTAGCATTGATGGGGTTCACATTCCTAGGTATCACGCGACAATCCTTAGCAAAATGTACCGGGCGGTTACAGTTGAAACAAGTGCAACAAGGTGCCTCAGGTGGATGGTAAGAGTTATAGGTGGTACACTTGGGTGTCGTACCCATGTTCTCTCTCCTGATAGGGTTGGTGGTTGTAGCAAAAGCATATCCAGTCCTAGTTCTCTTGTTGTCATCTCTCACATTCCTATCTTTTCTAGGTTCTCCTTAATTTCCTCTTTTTTCAGGGTTCATCTTGATGGATCCATTCCTAAGGGCTTCATCAGTCAACGTACCAGCTATCTGTACAACACTCTAAATCATTGTTGGCTTCATTGCTGCCACCATCCCACAGATCCATGGAGTAAGGCCATAGGTGTACCTCTCAATTTTTTTTGTTTTCTAGGGTTACTAAGTGGGGAACTAGCCTAACCAACTCTTGTAATCTATCAGTATACGGAGCACGACCGGCCTCGAACATGGCGTGATTCCACAGCTCAGTTTCTAACTTTTACATCTCATTACTTGGACAAAACTCCTCTCTTATTAACACCTTAAAGTCATCACATGCCATACTAACAGCTACCTCTTAGCTACGTGTGTTAATATGAGAATTCCACCACGTTAAAGCCTTACCGACAAATAAACCAGCAGTGTACTTTACCTTTTGTTTTACCTCACACCCACTCATATCCTGAACTGACTCTTTTTTCTCTATCCAATGGGTATAGACCATAGCACCTTCTTTACCATTATACTCTTTCGGGTTATAGCTAAGAACTCCTTATAAGTACAACCCCTTCGGTTGTTCGCAATGAAATTCCTAACAAAGTTTACCGTCTCAAGAAAGCATTATATGGTCTTAAACAAGCACCAAGAGCGTGGTATGATGAACTCTCCAACTTCCTGGTATCCGAAGGATTCTCAAAAGGTTTTATTGATCCAACTTTGTTCATAACTAAACTATGGCGGCAGACATATGCTTGTGCAATTTACGGTTGATGGAGCATAATTTTTGATTCTACGAACCACAAGACTTTAAAACGTATTTGGAAAAGAATGACACAAGTTTGATATGTCCTATGGATGGGGAGTGAAATTATTTTTAGGAATTCATATACACAATCCCCATCGTGTATCTTTATAAACCAGCTAAGTTAGCTCATGAGATACTTAAATAGCATGGTTTTATGACTCATGTGATGCATTGGTACTCCAATGGCTACAAAACACCTTGATGGATGATCTAAATGTGGTACCCCGGGTCGACAAAACAAAATTTATGCATGGTCAGAGCACTCATGTACTTAACAGCAAGTAGAACCAGCTTATTGTGCATGCAACAAGTTATTGTGCTCGCTATCAAGCGAACGACTGGAGAAACATCTCACTGCAGTGGTTTTAAAACGGATTCTTTCGGTAACCTTAAGACTCCAGTTAACATGGGTCTCTGGATCCGAAGGAACCTGTTCTCGAACTAGCTGCTTTTTCGATTCGGAATCACGCGGGCTGTCGCCGATTATGTAAGAGTACATCTGGTGGCATACAATTTCTAGGTGGTGACAAGTTAGTCAGTTGGTCGTCCAAAAAGTATGTGTCTTTATCTGCATGCTGCGCTCAAGTTCTGTGGTTGGAAATCAATCATAGATATGGGCTATCCACTTTGATAAAAATACCTATGTATTGTGACTCAAAAGGCAGCCCATAGCCTTCTCGTACTACAGTCCAGCATTCCTGTACCAAGTCATCGATGTTCTGATATCAGTTCATAAAAGGAACAGGTTTGAAAGGGTATTGTTGAATTATTCTTTGTAAAATGATACCTGTTAGCTGACTTGTTTACTAAGGCTTTATCGGAAGATAGGTTTAAGTATCTTGTAGAACGACTGGTATTGCGATGTTTGACTCCAGATGAATGGAGGTTTCTCTGGCAATGAATCTGCTTGATCCATCAAACATCTTTTTGTAACATATTTTTATTCTCTCTTTATTTTTGTTTATAAAATTTTGAAAAAGAATAAGAAAAAATTAAAACCTAAAACAAAAAAATTAAATCAGAAAATTTTCAAAAATACATAAAGAATCTTCTCGACTTGGTTTGTTGGAATCGATAACATTTACGTACCTAGAAATGTTGATTAACATCGACACGGGCGTGTAAATGAAGTTCGAATAGGAGTTTCAAATGCTTTCAAAACATGTCATTTCTAAATTTTTCTAAATGTGCATGTACAATTTCAAGTAAACACTCGTTAATGGTCCCGAATGTTATTAGGGAAGTGTACGCCTCAGTTGCTTACTCTAAATAGAAGGAAGACTTTTATCTTTGTTTTAAAATCGTTGAACACAATTTTTCAAAAAGAACTTTCAATGTCAAAATTGTCTACAATATAATTTGTGGTATTTTTCCATAAAAAGTGGTATTTGTTAAAATTGTGTGTTCAACACTCCTTTCCTTGAATAATTTTCAAATAATTGTAGTACGTAGAATGTCATTTTATGTAAATCAATTTCTGAGGGGGAGCTTTTTAAAACAAAGCCTTTTAACGTGTTGGATACATCTCATCAATGTCCATTTTATGTATCCAAACACATTTTGTGAAATTAAAATGTGGAAACTTAATGTCAATTAATAATATACATTGTTCACTAAGGCATCTCACTCCGTCTTTAACATTTTGTGGTGTCATATCAATTTTTCATTCCAATGTCAAGTTTTAATAAATATTGGTATCCCACATATACTGTTGAAGGGGAGCTATCAGAATCTGAATTCATGCAATATCGTGGTATAATTTTTCTCCCCATGGAATTTTTCATGTCAAATTTTAATCAATTAGTATTTCAAATACTAAGTGTTTTATTATTTAAAATTAGGGGAGAAAATGTGATTAAAATATGTTATAGACGAATGTGATCTTTAAGACTCTAAGTGCAACTCTTTCCTTCATGTGCTAAACAATTTCTAATCTCGGAGCACATGTGTAGGGGGGGTATTTGAAAATAACAATGTCAAAAAATAGTTTTATGGTTCGATCTCTATACCCAACAACCTATTAATTTCACGATGATTCTGAAGTCATAAGGTGGTTAGGTTAGGTATAAGTCCTACGATCCAACCAGAACCGGAGGGATCTACCCAAGGACACTCCATAGTTAGAAATAGCAGTCCTTAGGTATGATTGGAGATGAATGTGTATAAGGGAAAAATGCCGACTAAGATTGAGCTAACACTGGAACAATCACAACAAGGTGTTAGTAATGACGTCTTGGTAAGCATTGAAGGGGTTGAAGAATGAAAAAGAAATGTATGGATAAAGGGTGAAAAGAAAGAAGCCATCCACACAACTTAGGCAGAAACCGGGTCAATACATAATCTATCAAAATCACAAAGATGATTGTTGATATTGAAGACGACATCATGGACCCAGTGATGCAATGCACAACCCTTCCCAGCCATTCGGGTTTCTCTCAAAAGAAACATGTCTCATTTATCACGGATGGATACCACGTTAACTCTAGTGACATCTCCACTCCGAGATTAGTTAATATTGAATTAGGTGGCAGTATGCTCAGCTCCGATTACTAATCCTAAAGTGCACAAAAGGGTCTTGAGCCAGAAAGAGATCAATGTATAAATCTAATTAGGGACACCAATGTCAAAATACACTTGATGAACATATTAAAGTTCACAAGTTGTAACAATGAGGTCCTACGCTTTTTCCTTGAGATCTTGCCAGAACATATGAGTGGATACTTAAGTATTTCATAGTGAAGATGGAATCTTTTGCTTGAGATCAAAATCAAACAAACTCATGGTAGGTGACTTGTCAAGATTCTACCATGAATCAGCGTGATAACTGGATATCTATTTTGGTATAGTAATGTATATTGACGACTTAATCAGAAAGATAGTAACTATCTGATTCACTCTTACCGTGTTGTCTGCTTTGAGACGTTCCGGTAATGAGAACTAGCAAGCATGGTGAATCTAATACATCTGTGTTAGAAGATCCTACGCTTTGAGTTGGAAACCCTGTCAAGGAGATTCTTTGAATCTACCTGATCACAGGTATAGTATTTATACTATAAAACGGGAAACCGGAGGTTAATGCAACCGAAGTCAAGATGAATGACAAAGCCATATTCATCTTTTATTGCTAACTGTCTTATTTCAGGTTTAGACGACGGTGTTGCAGCCTCATTCTAGTGAAGTCGGATTCATAAACCACATGCTCATACTCAAGCTTTCAAAGTCAATCATTCAACGTCAAGATAGTTGATTCTAATCTTCCCCACCATCAAAGAGCCTCAAAGTCAAATAAAGAATCATCAATTGGGGAGATTGTTAGACTTATAATCATATGTCAAACAAGAATGTAACAAGTATGAGCATGTTGGTCAAGAGCACAAGTTGATCAAGGAAGTCAAATCAAGATGATTCAAGTCAAGGAGATGATGCAAGATAACGATCTCAAGAATTTAAAGTCAAAAGATAAAGGCTCAAAATCAAGATCACAAAGCATGGATGAACAAAGCCATTACAAACAAGACAAGACCATAACAAGGCAAAGCATAAACGTCAAACGTCATATCTTCAATGTCATCGGTGGTACAGAGGAGTTTGAAGAAAGAGACCTCAACATTGGGGGAGATTGTTAGCCTTGAATAAATTAAGTCCAACAAGAATGTTATCGGTCTTAGAAAGTCAAACTAGGTCTTGTATTGCAATAGGCTAGTCGGGTTCAACGGGCTTGGATTGTAATCTAATATTGTCCGTGTTTCGGGCTCAAAGCCCAAGTTATGCCAAGCCCGGCCCAAGATTACAAGCCCATACGCCACCTAGCAAGGCATGGGTATAAATATCCCTTCACCACACTTGGTGAAGGGTGTTGGTTACATTTCTATCTCTTGTAACTCACCACTCTTTTCTCTAATCTAATATTCTGCTTTTGTTTCTCTCTCTACTTTATCTCTCTAAGTTTTCTTCTTATTTTCCGGCTTATTGGTAAAGATTAGTGTTGTGTAATGGATTAAATTAGTGGGATAACATATACATATATAGTTACTAACATGTCAAATTAACTAACAACCAATTGAGATTAAAATGCATAAGATAATGAAAGAAATGGAATGAATACCATTATAATATTGATTGATATCATTATGTGTTTTCAAATATATTGATTTGGTACATACTCCAAACCATACATCCGTATATATAGGCATGCACCAAGGGCTCTAAAGTAAAATACATACACTAATATCTGTTTCATTTAATACTATTTTTGACACTTTTAATATTTTAATCTAACAAATTTATATAAGAGCATATAAATATTTATCTTTATGTACATTACACATTAATATCTGTTTCATTGAATACTATTTTTGATACGTTTAATCTTCTAAAGTAACAAATTTATATAAGAGCATATATATTTATCTTTATGTACATTACACATTATATCCCAATTAACGTTCAAACGATTGAGCATTTTCGAATTAAGAAAAGTGTAGCTGACAATATATAACTGACTGCAGCAATATGCTCAAATATTCACACATTTAAAGGCATATTTACATAGGATTAAATTCCAAAAATCATCCCAAATCGCAAACGCAATCTTTATCTTTTTGAAAGTGCAAACATCATTCCCCGGCCATTTTAAAAAAACAAAAACTGATATGTTCATTCACGTATAAAAATACTGATATGTTCCTTCACGTTTTTAAGATTCACAATTGTGGTGCGTGAACATGGCCATTTAAAAAAACAAAAATATAAGCAAAACAGCTTTGGTCTCAAATTTCAATAAAGCAAATTTTTTATAAATACCAAATATATTTTTTACAAAGACCCAAAAGTATTGGTAAAACCATTTTGCGATATTGTTAGTAGAACATGAAGTGACAAACTTATTCTCCACTTACAATGTTCAAGTTTGAGATTCTAGAAATGGAAATATACTTGTGATTAAAATCGTCTTAGAAACAACTATTTAGCTATGTTATATTTGTTGATGATTTTGCATCAAAATAAGCTACGAAGATCAATTTAAATATATAAAAGTAACTGCTTTCTTGTTGTTGGAATATTGATCAACAATTCGGGAATCTAGAGCGGATAACTCGATAACTTGAATATACGAACAAGCAAGAGCTTAATGGTATATTTGACGTAAAAAGTATAACGCAAAAGAACTACCCTTAACCAAATCGTTTTTTGATAGTAAAGAAACTAATGGATGTACATTATTGCCCCACACCGTCATCTCTGCTTATAGAAAATGAGGGGGTGAAATCCTATTCCTAATATTACTAGAGTTGGACTAAAACAGTGAAATGAGAACTAAGGTATGAGGAACAACCAATCCATGCATATGACGTTTGTGCATTCCTTTTATGCATGGGAACTGACCAAAACATATTTGACTAAAACATGGACTAAAACTGACTTAGACCCCTAAACTATCGACTAATATACATGCTAATACTCACTATTTATACCTTTTTGATATCGACACACAACAACTTCATCGTGTGTTGAAACCTCGGACTGGGAACCGCCTTCGTTAAGGGCCCAAAAAAAAAACAAAAACGGATAGCAAAACGCCACTAACTTAGTTAGACTCCTATCTCCCCCCAGAGTCCCTTTAGCCAGATAGTCTCCTTCACAGCCTTCGTAAGTGCCATATACACCACTTTAATAGTCAATAAAACCGTGATGTGCTGCAACATAGCTTCCCAGCTCACTGCACATCCCTGTATCATCAACTCGTACCCTGTGATCGATCTATCATTTTTGGACCTATGGCGTAGCCTGAATCTACAAATCCTTGTACGCTTTTCTGTAACATATGATAAAACTATCTAACATACCCACAGTCTCGTATAGAACTCTTGCTTTCCAGAATGCCATCTTTAGAGCGAAAACTACCCATGGAAGAAGAGAACAGTATGCGCCGAATCAAAACAAAACAGAACTCCAGAAACCCTTTGGATTGAAGAGAGCTACACCAAGAACAGAAAACAAAAAAACAGAAAACCAAAAACACGTCGAATCGAATAAAAAACAATTAAAGGTGAAACTCAATTGAATGTGACTCTCCCCCACGGGAATTATACGATCACATCGGGATTGGAAATCAGCGAAATCCAAAACTCGATCATAGTATAAAAGCGAACGGGGAAAAGAGAACAACAAGAATCACACAACATTAATCGAAAGTTATTCAATGAATGGTGTTGATGATTTAAGATGAAAATTAAAGGTGATTTAGGTTACGGCAAATATGGAATATATATAAAAAAGAGTCTAGCAAGACGCTAGAAACTTAAAGTATAATAGAGTCAACAAAAAGAATTACATAACATCAAAAAATGGTAAAATCCCGAGACTTTAACTGCGAGGGAATCAAAAGGGATGAAAAAAATTTTGACACGAAGGCCGACGGATCGGTTTTCACTTCGGCAAAAGAAAAACCCCTCATCCCGGAGGCCGAGCCACCGGTTTTCACTTCGGGATGGATTTTGATAAAACCCCAAACAAGTCCCGAGAGAAGAATGAAAAGAAAAACCATCCTCAAAACCGACGAAGATGACTCGTGTTATTGTTTGGTTAATGGTTTAGAATCAAAACAATCTGGCTGATTTCCTTATCTATCATGTAGGCCATGTTTTTTAATGATTTTTTATTTTGTTTTGTAGCTTGCAAGTTGCAACTAATTTGTTTTAATATCAAAAACTAGTATGCATATTTAAAGTGGGGCCGCCTTTACCCATACTTTACATGTCATCAATGTTTTAAAACCCGGGTTTTGAATCGACTCCAGGTTCGAGTCACGTGGTTACCGTTCAACCGGTTGGGACCGCCAGTGTCAACCGGGGGTTTTATTAAAAAGATTATATATATATATATTATAGATATATATATATATATATATATATAATTTATATATATATATACTTATATATATATATATTACTAATATATAATAATAATAATAATTAGAAAGAAAAGATATGTATATAGATCATGAATATTCATATTAAGCCTAAAGATATTTTATTAACAAATATAACATGTAAAATTAAAATTACGTAGCAAAATATATACATTAACATGCTTTTTTATAAAAAAAATACCAAAAAAACCGAAAACCCCGGCCGAGGTCTCATGACCCGGGTTGACCCGGGTCACTCCAAACCTGGTCAAACCCGGCGGGTCAAACCGGGTTTCGAAAATATGAAACCCGGTTTAATTTGGCCCCTTTTTTGGCCGGAACCGGTTGACCCGACCGGGTCGAACCGGGTTTCAAAACACTGCATTTCATATCAAATACAATTAATGGATTAAAAATTCTCAATCCCATACCACTCTCTAATGAAAATCATATCCATAGTGATTCCCGGTTGCACACCAAACGCACCCTAAGATCGGGGTTTGTGGGTTTATACGGGAATGATGAATTATGAAATTTTATATAGAGTTTTGGTATATTACTTAAATTTATTTGCCTACTTATCCTTCTACACATACCAATATATAATATGTTTTTTCTCCACTTTTATCTCTCTAAATCTAAACCGTTTATTTTGTCAGAATCATGCAAGTAGGAAGACAAGTAAGAACAAAGAGTATGAGGATATATTATTTCTCTTTTATATATGAGATATATCTATACTCGTTATAAAGGAAAACCATTCATAATATTCATAATGCTTTGCAAATATTATGAATGATTTTCCTTTGTATTTGAATTCCAGCATTGATAACTTTTCATAATATTTGTATTTGAATTCCAGCATTGATAACTTTTCATAATATTTGGAAGGTTGAATATTCAACATTCATAATATTTGCAAAGTTATCAATGCTGGAATTCAAATACAAAATCACACGAAATATGAAATGAGTTGAAACAAAAGAAAGTATACATGGCAATGATTTTTTTCATTGCCTATATAAACAACCACAACATCTTAATTTATCTCATAAATCAACAACCTTGCTACATACTAGAAAGAAACAAATGGCATAAATGAATAACCAAAAAGATGTACATGATGTTGTTCAGGTTAGAAAGCGTTTTGTTTGCTTAATTTATATGAAAACTTGATAGATAGACTTGTGACATCCATGTATTGAGTTTGCTTAATTAATTCACGCTACTTCTTTTTGGTTTTTGTACAACTTCATCCTCCTCCTAACCGTGCTCCACATCCTATTCCATTTTTACAACCCTAACTTGATAAACTGGAATTGGGATGACGTTATTGTCATCCCAAGTGATGAAGAACAAGAAATTCCATCGCCAACTGTTGAGAGCCGTTATGCGATTGTTTATGTGATTGTTTCGTCAAGACTTAAAGTAATTCATAAGATGTTTTGGTTTTAGGGTTTCTAGCGATTTATTAGTTAGTCAGGGTTAGTGTATATTTATTAGTTAGTTAAGGTTTGTATCTTCATTTGGTTAGTGTTCTATGATATGAGTGTTCTCTTCTTATTATGTGTCTATAAATATGAGATGAATAATAAAGTTATGACCACGGACAAATTTTGTTGTTCAATATAATAACCTCTCCGCCTTCGTGGTGGTAACTGAGTTCATTCACAACATTGTTCTTTGTCGTTTTCTTGGTAGTTGAAACTCGTATAATGGTTTGTGGTTGTTAGTTTGTGGGAGAAACAAGTAACTTTTAAGTTTCTGTTTACAAAAGTACTACTTTGGTTTTGAATAATAATACGAAGTTATTTGGTGTAATGTTAGTACTATATGTTCTATTTGTGCTGATCAACTGGTATATATAGCAACCGAAATACTTTTAAGATATGAAAGTGGTTGACAATTTCACATATAGTGAATTGTGTATTATAAGAATTTAAGTGTTTTTCGGCAGATTTTTATTAAAACACTAGCAAGAAGCTAGAAAAGATTACAAGATAACAAAATTAGGTTTTTGTAAAACCAAGTGACTCAAATAAATTAACTTTAGATCGACTAGAGCACCACCACTACAACAAAATAGTTGAATATTCATACTTATTGAAGCATATGTTCACATATTAAAGTGTGTAGAATCTAAAAGTTCACACTTACCTTGTGTGTGAACAATATGGGTGTAGCAAATAAATTCACACACCTAGATGTGAAGATTTATAGAAAAGTTCACACTTTCAAGTGTGAAGAATTGTTTGAAGATTTTGAAACAATTTTTCACACTTGAAAGTGTGATGATTTTAAAACAATTCATCACACTTTTAAGTGTGAGCTTTTTATTCTTCACACTTTTAAGTGTGAGGATTTAAAAAAATTTCTTCCATTACAACAAAAATTGCTTTTAGTAATTTGTCACTAACAGGCGTCACTAAAGCTGTTTAGTTGCCTGTAGTGACAACAAGGTTTTTGTCATCAACAGTCCAATGGTCGTCATAAAGCTGTAGTGACGAAAGTTAGGGTCGTCACTGTAGCCTCGTCACCAATTATATCAGTGACAGCATAACAAAGTCGACATGACAAAGAAAATTAAACTTATAATATTATAACAGTAGAAACTTAAAATGACTCCCATTTTTCTTGATGTAATCAATACAAGAACGTTGCTAATAATATCAATAAAATATCTCTAATACGCATATCGACATGACACATACAAAAAAAAACTCCACGCGTTTGTGACCAAAGTTACTTGACTTCAGAACGTGGCTTCTAAACTGATCCTTACTTTACGATCTCAACCATCTGAATTCAATAAAAACGTTTTCAGATTCCCAAATAATAGTGATATAATGCAACTTTATTCAAGTAAACATGGAAGCTTACCGGTATTACGTCAAAAATAAATGACTATCAGAAGTTGAGATCGGGGAACTTAAAAACTAGCCAAAGTTAGATCAAGGATATCATTATGACGAGAAGATATTACAGAAGACTATGAGTTTCTAATAAAATGTTACCTGTCGATGCAGGACTTTCAGGTTTCTTTTGTAATCAACTCAACTCATGATCAACACCCCTTTAACTGTATCCTCTGCTCAATTTGTGATTAATAGCTGAACAAAATTAACAAATATGTATACGAACATCAAGCTCGAGCTCCAATATCATCCGATTTCGAACTCGAAGATAGTCATAAATATATATATTCAAGCTAAAATCGAGTAATTGCTAAACAATCCCAACCCAAAAATTTTAAGCACAACTAAACGAACAATGCTGAAATTTTAGTTCAAAAAAGATCACACAATGCTGAAATTCTAGTATTTAGTACCTGAAGTTGTTGTTTAAGACCAGGAAGATAGTCTTCAATTGGTTTTGATGTTTTCACATACTTCACACAGTTTCTGACTTTCTCAACCGTTTCTTCACACATTTGTAGTGCTCCTTGGGTGATACTGGTTAAAGAACGAGCAAGGCAATTAGTAAGCAGCGATTGACCATTAAGGATACAAGGGGTTTTTCTGGAGAGAAAACTTCTTAGACCATTGATACCGATTTTCACTCAAAGGTTGGTTTTGGTTTAGCGTGACAGAAAATAATCGATCCTCGATGTTCCAATCAGAATGGCAAGCTGATACAAGGGGTTTTTCTGGAGAGCAAACTTCTTAGACCATTGATACCGATTTTCACTCAAAGGTTGGTTTTGGTTTAGCGTGACAGAAAATAATCGATCCTCGATGTTCCAATCAGAATGGCAGCTGTTTACTAAAAGGTATGTGAAAAAGCAGATCCAGACTCGGGATAAGTTCCGTAACGACTTTTAATATGCAAAATTATCTACTTTCAGCCCGTTTGACCAACTTCCTTTTTGGCAAAGTAACTTGTTCAACTAATTGATTAAGCAATAACGTGAAATTTAGAACCCACTTCAGAATATATTCTTCTGAATTTCCAAGTATAATAATATACTTTTCTAATATAAGAACATTACATGGTTACTAGCTACGGATTGACTAAAGTTAGAAAAGATTAATTGAAATTACATGTACCTTAATAATGGTTTTGGTGTAGCGGTTAGTGGACCATGGGCAGATCTTCGACTTAAAAGCCGTTAGACTCCAAGGTGAAATCAACAGCATCTAGTACGTTTTCATGGCATATACCCGTTTGCAACAATGTCTTAATATCATCCCTGATTCTCTTTCCCTGAAGCATCACACCTGTTGTTAGCTCGCCTCTAAGTATTTGCAAGTCAAAAGAGAAAGTCAAAGTCAAAGTCAAACCCTTTAACTATAACTTAGATCATGACTGACAAAATAGGTTATTAAACTTTTCCTTTAAAGAACTACAGTTGTTGTCTTTTGGGTATTGCAATGGAAAACTCGGATTATCCACTTAAAAAGACTTGATGTTTAGTTTCACTGTTTGAAACAAAAAAGTCATTTAGTTTCTTTTTTAGAAGAGTATATATGTATATTGTAATTACAAGGATTTTATTTACCAAGTGAATCGTGAAATGCACTCAAACTGGTACCGTCTTCAATAGAGTCACATTGGTCGTTGGAATTGGAAGTACTATCAAATTGATAAAGTCTACGCTTTTTGAACGGATAATCCCTTATTGATCTTTGATACTTATAGCAACTTTTCTTGTTACGGACGGTACATATCTATAACAACATTGAAACATTTCAATTCAAGAAACTGAAAAGAAACACACAATTTAATCACGGGTTTTATCAATGATAACTAACCCAGTTTTGACGGCGGCTTTTCCACTGTTTGTATGCCGATAACCTCCTAGTTCGTCGGTCACCAATACGAAGCACCTGATAACCGTTAAAAAAGTCTAAGCAATTCTATCCAAACACTCACAAAACGTCTAAGCGAACCAAAATAAAATTTTCTAGTTGAACTTTTCTCTTAATTAGATTAGCTTATTGTACACTGATAATATACCAAGTCAAACAATCTATTGGTCAAATAAATGACGATTTGATGCACTACATTAGCTTATTGTACACTGATAATATACCAAGCTGGAGTGTATAACAGACTATTCCGCTGATAATATCATCTTTTGCTAATATTGAACTTGATATTTAAGCAATTTAGCCATCTAGTAACGTTAATTTAACTTTACTTTAAAGCGAAACCTTATAATGCACTCAAATATTCATAATAGAAGAAACCTCCATATGTAAATCATGATTCATCAATAATATGAAGACCCACTCAGTCACTCTGAGTATCAGTCACCACCCTTCACTGCCACACTTAACCATCTTTTTACGCTTAATATTGCAAAAATCAGCTAATAATACTAGCTTTTCAGCTTAGTTACAGAATCAAATGTACATTACTAAATTAGCGATGACCTACCTATCTCTCGCATCAAATGTTTGCATCACACTTTCAAAAGTTCACATCATACCCAGCGCCAAAGCTTAATCAACTATCCTATTTAACATAATAGCAAAAAACCATGACTATTCTCCTAATGTTGATATAATAGCCGCGAATCAAACATTCAATACATGTATGTTGATGAATCTACTTCTATCTAATTTCAAATTCCGTTCTGCATCACTAACTAGTTCAGATTTTAACAAATCATATCCAGCCATAAATCTTAAAACATACGGCTGCCGATTCATGTTAAATCAACTAAAAATAGCTCATTATACAGCTCAATCCTATAAGGATGGCCTAAAATATATATACTGCAATCAACAGTAAGATACAGCTCGTAAAAAATATAAAAAAACAATATAAATCCTATAACTCACTAAGAACCTAATGACATTTAGCATCAAATCTTACATTGCATCAAAAACATTTCCAAAGGTATAAACACATCATATTCAGTGCCATAGCTTAATCAACTATTTTGGCTATCACAAACAGTGCTGATATGATATAAATGAATCTGACATTCAACACATATACACGTTGACAAATATACTTCTATCTTATATCAAATCTATCATTACGCGTAGCCGTTTATTTTGAATCAGTCATCATTTCATTAATTTGCATCAGATTCTAAATACAAGCTGTCAATATACAAAAATTTATACTATTAGACAAATTCGTATACTTTCGAGTTTCGAGGAGGAGCATACATGCTGACCGTTACTTTGCAGCCTGATTAAATATGAGAAAAAATAAAGAGCAAAAATGTTGCTATTATGACACAAAATCACCAACCAATTTTCACCCTCACCCTAAAACCACTTCTCCATTTACACAATCACCAACTACTCTCTGGACTACCCTAATCGCTGCAAGAGTAACCTCCAGATCCTTCTCTGTCCCACCTTATTCCTTCCTAACAAACTAGCCCTTTTCGCTCAAACACACAACTCGAATGACTTTCCCATTCTACAAATCTCTGCAATTGAGGACTGCTGCATAAACCTTAACGTATTCAACCTCAACTCCTTCAACGCAAATGATTTTCCTTAACTTTTTTCATATTACGGAAACAAGATCCTACTATTCTACTTATTTACGCACAAAATTAACAATCTCATTAGCTACAACGTGTCACATCACACATCCGAACTTAACGTATGCCGCAAATTTCATTGCCCTATAAAGACTAATCTGTTAAGGGGGGGGTTTTTTCATAATAATTTGAGCTATGCTAAGGGACATTTCATCAAACACCTTTCATGCACAACCTAAATCAACTCACGAGTACGTAAATACCTGAAAGTGACGATCGGATGAGTTAGATGTACGGATTTGAGAGATCTCCGATTCAATTCGAGCTGAGTCTATCGATAAAAGTTAGGGTTTAGATCGAATCGTCATTTTGAATAGATAAAAATTAAGGTTTAAGTCGAATTATGGATCGAATTGATGGATCAAATAGAACATCGCAAAGTGAAATGAGGGATCTGTTTGTTGATATCTGATGGATCAACTTTGATAAAACATGAATCTTATTTTTTAATATCACTACAATACACCTGATATTTGATAAAAATTATATTTTTCTTCACATACAAAAGTGTGAAGTATTTTTTATAAGTAAAGGCCTTTTTAAGTTCTCACACTTTAAAGTGTCAAAGAAATTTATAGTTTTTTTTCACATATAAAAGTGTGAAGTTTTTATCGTATTCCTTCATACTAAAAGATGTGAAGAGAAAAAATTTAAATTACTTCACATTTTGGAGTGTGAGCTTTTGTTTTCACAATTAAAAGTGTGAAGTTTTTTATGACGTCACATTTATTAGTGCGAACAATGTTTACGCACTTATAAGTGTGAACATCGTGAAATAAAAGTTCACGGTTTATAAAGTGTGAAGAAAAAAGCGTGAACAAGTGCCTAATTTGTTGTAGTGCAAGTATAAGAAAGATTATACTAATAGTATTATAAGAATTTAGGTGTGCTGTATTATACATAACGCAAACACATATAATAATGATTTAAAGGTGTGCAAATATAGGAATGATTTGAAAGAGTTGAAACTTATAATTTGATAAGTATAGAATGAATGTTGGGTCAGTGAGTTAATATAAGAAAGTTAAACAAATATCTTAACAAATCTTCAAACATTTTTAGATTGTGCAAAGACTTTCGTAACAAGTTTTCTAAAGTGATTTTCTAACAAGATGTACTTCCAAATCGTGTATCTTCTAAATTTACATGTATCTTAACAAATCGTGTTTGGACTAAACTGATTTTCAAGAATTTTTTGTGTACACTTTACACATTTGTAAAAATCCTAATTAGTATGTTTGCCATCACAAGAAAAAAAAATGGCTAGACTTCTCTTTGTATATTTGCACCGATTTTTTTTTAAGATATGAAAGTGGTTGACAATTTCACATATGTGAATTATGTATTATTGGAATTTACGTGTGATGTATTATACATAAGGCAAACACATATAGTAATGATTTAACAGTGTGCAAATCGGGGCAAGAGCCAAGAAATGTTACACGACGAATAATGATCGTTGTTAGCTATTATC
>BQNB010126840.1:0-14450 GCA_026074375.1 Tanacetum coccineum | reverse complement strand
CTTAACCTTAAACTCACCATCACTCGAAAGGTCGCACAACCATCTATCTTTGGAAACCGAAGCGACCAAGGAGGACAAGTCCGACCATTGTTTCCCTTCTATTCTGTCTCTGACGACCCTACTGAAAGAAGCAGCTACCGAAGAGGCACCCAACTTAGCAGCAACTGACACCTCTTTGTCGATCTCTAAAGCGAACAAATGGGGGAATTTGTCACGGAGGGGAAAATCGAATAACCACCGATCATTTCAGAACCTAGTATCACACCCATCCCCGACACGCTTTTTGCAAAACGAAATGAAATCAAACCCTTTACTTTTCAGCGCCTGAACCTCACGAAGGATAGAGCACCAATTCGACGAAATATTCAACATGTGTAATTCGAGCCTCAGACCATAAATAGCTTGAACAACCTTAAACCAAAGCGAACCATCACAAGAAATGAACCTTCATACCCATTTGAGAAGAAGGGTACGATTCAACGCATAATAACTCGAAACACCTAAACCTCTATTTTTTTCGACGCTAAAATGTTGTCCCAAGCCACCCACGTAATCTTTCTATCCGAAGAAGCAACACCATTAAAAAAGTTACTACGAAGAGAATCCATAATCTTCAAGACTCCTTTAGGCACCTTAAAAATAGATAAGTAATAAAGAGGATAGGCACCCAAGACCGATTTAAGAAGGGTCAAGCGACCACCAATGGAGAGGGTTTTAACCTTCCATTTGGACAACTTTGACTGGAGCTTTTGAATCGTACTATCCCAAGCCGACTTACGAGACATCTTGTTGCCAATCATGACTCCAAGATACCGGAAAGGGCAACGCAAAAACCCACAGCCAATCAAATTGGCAGCCTGCTGAACCACATTATTTGGAACCCCAACACCTAAAAGCTGACTTTTCTGAATGTTAATCTTCAAACCCGATGCAAGGAAGAAACAATTAAGGACATTAACTATATTAAGCAAGTTCGAGTTCGACCATTCCCCTACAAACATAGCGTCATCAGCATAAAAGAGGTGAGAAATAGTAACCGACCCATGAAGCCGGATGCCTTTAAAAAAACCATCGTTAACAGCTCGAGAAAAGGAGATATGCAAAGACTCCATGATGAGGATGAAAAGATAAGGAGCCAACGGATCTCCTTGTTTTAACCCACGAAAGAATTGGAACTCGGAGGTAGGACTCCCATTGACCAAAATGGAAGCCATAGAAGCACTGAAAATACCACCAATCCATCGACACCATTTCGGCCCGAAACCAAAAGCATGAAGCACATCAAGAAGATAATCCCACCTAACCGAGTCGTAAGCCTTAGCGAAATCAACTTTAAAAAACATAGCTTGCTTCCTTTTGAGTTTGCACCAGTTTAGAATCTCATTTAAAATAAAAGGGCCATCCAAAATTTGCCTCTTTGTGACAAACGCCGATTGTGTTTCAGAAACGAGGTCAGATATAACCGAAGCCAACCGGAAGGAGAGAACCTTCGTGATTACCTTATAGATGCAACCTATCAAACTAATAGGTCTGAAGTCAGTCACAAACTTAGCGTCAGTAACTTTAGGAATCAAGGCGATGAATGACGAATTGCAACCCCTAGGGAATAAACCAGTAACAAAGAAGTGCTCAACCGCAACACAGAAATCAGGCCCGATAAACCTCCAATATTTTCTGAAGAACTCGAAAGTATAACCGTCAGGCCCCGGCGACTTATTTTCGCCACAACTCCAAACAGCCCTACGTATTTCATCCCTAGAAACGGCACAATCCAAATCTTCCATTTGAGCCGAGGAAAGCCGGTTATGGAAAGGACCAGATAATTTAAACCGAGTAGTACTCGGATGATTAAACCGAGCTTCAAAATGACTCTTAAAGGAATCCTTAACCAAGGTCGGATCAGTAACCCAATTGCCATCGACAAAAATACCACGAATCGCTAATTGAGATCTTTTCTTATTGATAATACCATGGAAGAATTTCGAGTTTTCGTCACCTTCAATGGCCCATTTAATTTTAGATCTTTGAGCCGACTCCTTAGCCTCCATATGGTTAATATCATGAAGTTGACGCAACAGCTCCAAGCGCTTAAGAAGAATGGAATCAGAACTAATCCCACAATCCAAGCCTTTGTCAATGTCTTGCAAATCTTTTTTTAAAGAATTCTTAACTTTGGATTGCTGTAATTTTTTCTCCTTAACCCACTGACGAATGATAGCCTTTAAACCTTGCAATTTCTTTTTGAACCTGATCATACCATTAGAATCGGAGAATGAAAAGGAGAGCCAAGCTTGCTCCACCATCTCGTCGAACCCATCCAAAGTAAACCAGGAGTGATAAAACCGAAAGGGGGTCGGACCAAAATCCGTAGGAACCTCATGGAGAAGGATAGGACGATGATCAGACAAATGACGATCAAGACATAATGCCGATAGGGAAGGATAAAGAAGAAGAATACCTTCAGTAACAAGAAATCGATCCAATTTGCTCATCTTAGAAGCAGATGAGTGAGCCCATGTGAACGAATACCCTTCAAGATTAACATCCACAAGCCCCGAGGACGAGATAAAATGATCAAAATATCTTGCACTAGATTCATTAAACACCGAACCTAGTCTTTCATTAATAGAGCGAACTTCATTGAAGTCCCCCATAACTATCGCCTCTCCTTTCCAACGACCTATCAGAATCGAGATGTACTCCCAAAGGGTCCGCTTGCAAGAAGGCGATTGAGGAGCATAAACAGCAACAAAAAGAATCTTGGCATTATTAGGTAACCAAGTCCCGTAGATCGCGATAAAATTATCAGAAACAGTAGCATAATCCTTTTTAAAAATGGATGCCTCCCAAATACATAAAATACCACCCGAGTTCCCAACCGAGTCACTAGAAACAAAATCATAGTTTGAATGACCCCACATGAATTTAACGTCCATGTGAGAAACCCGATCCATTTTCGTCTCTTGAATAGCTAAGAAATTAATCTTATGTTTTGTATTTAATTCCTTAACCCACTCCTTCTTGGTCTTATGCCCAAGACCTTGAACGTTAAAAGAGAGAATATTCATTTAAAAACCTCGGCATCTCCTTGTGACCCGATTATACATTCAATGTCTTTCATACATCCTTCCATCTTATAGCCCATAGAGTTTCCTACCCGAATCATATCCTCCATAAGACCAAGAATGGATCCACCAGTATGAATAGACTTAGGATGAAAGGAATCTGCACCCTCATTAGATGAAACCGGAATCTCCTGATTAACATTCATGACTTTAGCATTAAACGAAATGGAACTCTCCTTATCAGCTACCTTGGAATGATTGGATCACTTGTAAACAAGATTAAACAGGTTAAATGATCAAAGAAAGGAAGATTAAGAAATTGATTTAAAGCAGAGAAAACTTAGTGCAAAGTGGTGAGAAAACTGTTAAAAATGAGCCACTATTTATAGGCAAAGAGGGACGCGTCTGATACACCTGACGGTTCCGACGGTCCCTTATATATAAGGGGATTGTCCCTTAATTAAGGGGTTCGTCCGGTGTTGTCATGACGCTCCATTTTTGTCCTTTGTGAAGAAATGTTTTCTGATATAGGTGTTATCTAATTTGAGGGGGAAAACATATTTTAAATAAATACCTAAATAAAACATTTATTAATAATACAAAAATACATTGTCTAATTTATTTTTGAAAAAAATGTGTTTTTATATAAAAATGTAAAGTTTAAGACACAAATTTATTTCTTTGATTATTCATCAAGTTTAGTATTTGTTTGTTCATATCTTAAGTGATTTACGTTGAAATGAAAATTTACGACTAATAACTTGTTCACGTTTATTTTCACGTAGAATGATTTTATATTTTGTTATTATCAAAACATAGAGAAGTTGAAAAACATAAATAACGTTTTTAGACATTATTTGTATTAACAGTAACTAATATAAGACTTTATGTTTCGTCATGCACATACCAACAGTAGCATGATTAAACCACCTGACATTCCTAAGACTACCGGTAATAAGGCCATGGACAACGCGTCTTGTGCCTAGGTGGAAGATTCAACGACGCGTCCACCTTATTACCCTCACCATGTATGACGGGCATGACGCGTCTTAGGTTCTTTGTTGGGGAGATCTCGGTCGTTCAGACGATCGAGTTGTGGAAGTTGTGGTTGTGTGTGTGTGTGATTTTCGTTTTTGTGGAGTATAATTTTGTTTAAGCAGGGTAAATTATAGTGATGATGTTGTTTATGTTATTAGATCATGTTGATGGTGATGTTGATTGTGAAGAGAGAATAAGAAAAAAGTTAACGTGACGCTAAGTTAACGGTAACGATATTTGTCGCCCTGATATGTTATTACAAGTAGCATAATAATGAAAGAAAGCTTAAAGAAATTGGTAGAATCATATTGGTCTTGGATTAAGGAAAAAGTGATATGGATCTCCCGAATCTAATGTACTGTGTTCATATGTAGCCATATATTATTCTGTACGGGAAATACATATATCAAAGAAGACTAATGTAAAAAACGAATTAAGCCAATAAATATAGCCAAGCCGAGCCATATATCCAAGCTGAGCCAAAGTTAAAAATAGAAAACCGAAATGTAACGGAGAAAAAGGACAAAAGTTAAAAAAAGGTGGTGCTTGGTTAACAGCAAGTAATGTCTGTTAGTTAGCCTCCTGTAAGAAAAAGAGAATCTTTTTTTATTTATTTATAAACATTTACTTTTTACATTACATATATATATATTATTTTCAGTTTATGTAATTATTTTTAGACAAGCGTGTGGGTCCCACCGCAAGTCCCAATGGAAAACATCATCACTCTCACAACTCGCTATCGATCATCATTATCTTTTTTTTTCCTTGTTTCGCCGCTTCTAGTGACTAAACTTGTACATCAGAAATATATCGAGTACAATAAATATGTTATGATAGTATATAATCATGTTTTATATCACATATCATAATTTACAAAGTAGCTTAAAGAGTATTGGTGACTTGATCCCCCCTCCTACCACTATCTAGACCGTGTTCTCTTGTTATCATGATCGAGTCTTCATGGTCTCCTGCCCGACTCTTAAAATAAAAGTGTTTGTGTGTGACTTTTATTATTGTTTGTGTGGAGTAAGTTTTTGGTTGTGGTTGCGTTTGTCTTACTACGAGCATAATGGTCGTAGAGAGAAAAAATTAAGTTGACGAGTGTCCGTTGAGAATACCGGTCACCATTACCATCAGTCTTACTAAGTCATTTTGATATGATACAAATTTTGATCATTTGGATCTTGTAATCAGGGGCGGACCGAGAAGGGTTTTCGTGAGTGTACGAAAAACCTATTTATCCCGTGTAGTGTAAAAGTTTGTTAAAAGTAGACTTTTTGAAAATGAACCTAATCCTAAAACTCGATTTACTTGAGACGTTACCAAAAACAAAACAATCCAAATATTGACACATAAGTATAAAGTAGATTAAGGCTACCGACTAAGTGAAACATCACTAAAATCACATGCGTAAACTAATACAAAGTAATTGCAACCATAAACCAAGAGTTACCAATTATATAGCTAAGATGAAAGTTCTCAAATATATACCACATTTCCAAAGGTATCTACCAAAACATCAAATCATTTCTAGATAAAACTCCAAAACAAAGTAAAATTCAAATGTAATACTATTTATTTCATCATTTTACACCAAAATTTGTGCATACCCTAAAGATGCTCTTAGGTACGTATCATTTTAGAAAGAGGAAAAAAATTTATAGAATGTTGTATATTCTCTAATACACGTACTACACGTTTTATGAATAGGGTGGACTCATGGTGACTATAATGATCAACCCACGTGACCAACTTAATTGGTACCTAAGTCCTATTCCTAATTCCTTCATTCAACATCTCACCCACTTTTATGAAAATACTTATAGATTAAACTTATATCTATTAATTACACATGATTAGCACAGTGATAAAAAAGATTGTGACTTCAAAATGTAAAAGCTCTCAAATTCGATTCATGCTAAGTGCAACAACACCGAATTGTTCGAGCTAACCTTAAAAAAGTGATACTTTTAGTCGGTTTGAATTTGTGTGACGGCAGACTCAAATTCTGTTACTCGGGTAGAAAGCCAAATATGTCTCTATCCTCGTGTTAACTGTTGATCTCTTTGGAAAAGTACCGTATAGTTGACACATAAAAATTTGATTACAAAAATAATCTTTTACATAAGAAAACAATCAACTTTACAAAAAGAAAAAAGGGTCCTCTATAAATTTTTAACAAAATGAGTTACTTGTGGACATTTTTTTAAAACTATTTAATTACCTTTATCTAGTTAACTTCTCTTGTGAGTTAGCAACCACTTGATAAAGTAAAAATAAGATTTGACATAATCTACATAGATGGTCATTCGAGGTAATATTTGATCCCTTTTGCAAAACTGAGAGATAATTAAATATTTGACTAGTGAACACTAGTGAAAACTAAAACAGTAGTAACACTATTAATCATGTGAAAGGTTTTCCATTTATTGTAAGTGATAAAATGCACGGAATAGGTGGGGGGTAAGTGGTGGATCATGGTCAAACCTCTCACATATGTTGTTTTCCTTAAATTGGGTGAAACTTAGGACACTCACACCACACACAATGCTTTCATTTGACCATCTTGTCCTTAAAATAGACTAATGTGACCTCATTAAACTTAGGTTATAAAGTCAAATAAACATATGACACAATCACATCATAATATGCACATATTTATATTTGGGTTGTGTTATTGGTACCCCCTGGCCCATGAATAGTGCCAAAAAGGTACAAAAGATTCCTTTTGTACCTCCCTTTTTACAGTGCAACGCAGTTTTTTATCAGTTTTTGTTTCGTAATTTTTGACAGTTTCATACTTTTGACCTGTTAAACTTTATATTTTTCGTTCCGTTTTTTCCGTGTCACAGTTTTATAACATATACAAAATTATAAAAATACAAAAAAAATAAAATACAAAAAAAAAACCGAGAAAAACCCGGGGGGTACAAATAGTGATTTAGGGGTACCAATAACCAACCCCTTTATATTTATCTTCTTGCAAAATGAATGTTCATTACTTCATTTCTGTTGAGTAATTATAGTTTTCCCAACTGTCAATTTATTGGGATGATAGTGCGAAAACTGTAGTATATCATAAATTATTACCCTATGACGACTTCTTAATCATCGTGTAGATATGAGCAGGTGTTGCACTATGTAAATACTACTATTATTTGCGAAAATGTTTTTAATATATATATATAAATATATATATATATATATATATTATTTTCTACTATCTATTAATATATATATATATATTTTGGAACTAATGCTAAATATCTATATTAAATTGATGAGGGGTAAAACACACAAAAACAGAAACAAAAGTCATTGGCACACAATTTTTCCTATGCTTTTAGGTGAAAAAAAATTCGAATTCACGAATGTTAACATTTATAAGAAATATACAACAAATTTCACCCTTAAGATTAAGTAGAAAATGTTCGCATGTATTAGAGTTTACAAAAAAGAATTTATTCATTCTTAAAAGTGCAGAAATCAGTTTGTGATTCTTAATTTTCATAAGAAGAAACGTGAAAAAATTAAACGTCAGAAATATATAAGTAAACAACTTGAACAAATTTAACATTGCAAATGCATATATATTTTCTTCTTTACACTTCTATGTACGAGAATATAATGATATTTAATGTATCTTCGCACATGTATTACAACAATTTTATTCACCAAACAATTTAAGAGAGAGGTCAAACTATTTGACTCCCACTCATACCACTTGTTAATCGATTTTAAATATGAAAAGATTATAACTATTTGACTCAAATTACTGTGCTTTTAAAGTGCCTAAAGTTCGAAAGTGGAAAAAAGGATCAAGACAAGTTGTATGTATCTTAAATTATAAGAATTGGCCCCATTTGGAATGTGACCAATACATTCTCTATTAAGATAAGAACAAATATCTTTCCTAATTGTCATGTCACGGTTAAATAAGACATGTCTAACCTTTAGTTTAGTAAAGTGCTTTTGTGGTTGCACTATAAGGGTCACAATCGAGTCATGTTCGTGTTAATTGTTCGAGTTCGTGAGTTGGCAGATTATTATAACCGCTACTTAAACACGACTCATTTATTAATCGTGTCAAGAAACCCAACCATAACCCAGACATGTACAACACGTGTAACTCGTTTGTGACCCGTTTAACATGTTTAAATAAATAGGTCGATCTCCAAAAGCTAAATACGGATTGTAGCACAAAAATTTAGAACAACGTAAATTTCGGAAAAACGGTATATTTTGACATAATCTTACACCCTAATGGTTCACGAGCACCTTTGGGAACCCTCTCGGTCTGTCCCTGATTTTTAGTGGCCGTTTTATGGAAAAAAAAAGTGAGTTAAGTTCTAGTAAGCACTCTTAACATACTTAAAGTAAAGTCGTAGTTAGCACGGTAGTTAATCCTAGAAGGCATGTTTGGATCTTGTCCTTTTCAGGAAACTAATGATTGTTAGGTAATTAGGTTTTGTATAGTTGCGTACCCGAAAACAAGAGCAGAGTTTAGTATACTGTCACATGATCGTTTTTCGTTCTAATTATACTAGTATTCAATAAACCATGTGATGTTTAGAAGTCGTCTTTCGTTTAGTCTTGGCCAGGGAATGTCATGCTCTAAACCATCTTATAACTTCTTGATTGTTTATTAGGTGGTTTAGGTTGCAGCAACACTATTCAAGTTATGACCTATTGGTGATATCGTAGTTACCTTAAATAAAGGGTACTCGCTCAAATATCATAGATGATATGGACACACTCGATGCATCAGCTTGACGTCGAACAAAGTGATGTAGCTAGACTTTGATGCATAAAGAAAGGGTTACATAATAACATTACCAAGATTTTGTTACAACAAGAGCTAAAAATGTATGTGTGTCTACTTCAAAAATCATATCATAAGATTGGTTGCCGTGTTAGACGATATAAGTAGGAGGAAATCTTCCTTACAAAGCTTAAGCTCGTTAGGTATATCGATTTGACACCGGTTATCGATTTACTTCGAAAAAGAAAGCATATTTAAGTTAATCATGACGATAGAAGTCGTTTATTGGTTTTTGATAGTGAAATAAGACCAATTATAGCAAAGATTTATCAACATGTATGATTGTTACATACTTTATATAAGACGGTTCCGTTTGGTTCGGTTTTTGGCTATTAAAAATCAAAATCAAACCGAAATATTCGGTTTTTATAAAACCAAAAACCGAAACCGCTCGGTTTTTGACGGTTTTTTTGGGTTCGGTTTTTCGGTTCTTTTGGTTTCAAACCTTGTATATGATTGTGGCTAATTTATATTAATAAACTTGTTTTTACGTAGAAAATTGGTTTTCTTTTTCTTTCAATATAAGCCTAATAATGTTTACCCAAATTTTTACAATTATACACATATAAATGATGGTGCATTTAGCGTTGCACATGTCAATGGAATAACGTTAGAACTATCACACATGTCGGAGCTCATTGCAACGACTAGTTAACCCAGTGAGCGTTCAGGGTGAGCGATGAAACGTGCTAGAGCAAGAACTAGACCGTTTATAAATGGGCAAAATGACATAATTAATACTATCTAAGCACATCTTGAGATGAGTTATGACTAGATGCCTTTGAAAAATCTAGGTTAACTAATGATTTCGACTAATCACCTTCAAATTGTATAATACAAATTCATTGATAATGTAACTTGTGAAATTTTACTATAAGGGATTGACTTGTTTTAAAAAGTTGAAAACAATGCAAGAAAAAGTTGATGACCAAAATCACACGTGTTAACTTTTTACAAGCCACAGGTAGTTGAAATATATACATAATAAGTCACAATCATGTAGAAAAAAACGAAGTACTTTACATACGAACTATATTTAGCTATCTAGAAAAATATTTGTATATTATATGAAACGACATAAGAACTAACTGTGATGTCACATGGACGTAATGTAAATGTCGCATATTATTACTATTATTATTGCATGTGCAATATCTGACAAAATAAATGTAGACGACAAAAATAATCTCATTATACCCGTGAAGGATTATTTTGGATAGATGTTGATGGGTGAGGGCCCATGAAATGTATCTCATCAAACCCACATAGGCCCGTTATCATTCTATCCATCATTCCATTAAATGATCAATCATGTTTGACACTATTTTTACACACCAAGTTAAAGTTCATTTGCTCTGCATCAAATATAAATATTTTCCACTGATTATATGACTTCACATATGCACTTTTAACACACAACTTTACCATGTGAAATTAAAAAAAAAAAAAGTTGATTATGTTTCGTTTAGCTTTTCGTGTCACGGGAGTAGCAGACGGTCGATAGATGGATTTATACACTAGTCGAAAACCAAATGCCAATTGTAAGATTGAAGAGAAAGATGAGAACAAACAATGGTTTATTTTCATTACTATGTGTCTATTTTGGCTTTTTAAATAATTGGTGATTTTTCGAGAATCGAATATGAAGTACCCTACATTATTGTGTTTCATTTGGGACCAACACACCATTTGATGGATCAATCATGTGTCGGTCGAAAATCTGACTGATTGACAAAAAATATTGTGGTGTTCAACCAACCTAGTTTACAATGCATAGCCTTGATTGCCGAGTGGTGTAACTCCATTTTTGGGTATTCGAATAAACGGCTCATATCTCATAGGAACTATGATTGGTCAAACACAGTCGTGAATCCTTAGATGAATGAGCGTGTAGAGCTGAGAAAATGAGGGGTAAATACATCTCTCGGGTCAAGAACTTTAATATCAATGTCAAAATGTTAATTTCGTCAGAATTCGACGCTATTGGCGCCGTTCTTAGATTTATCGAAATGAAGTAATACAATGTTCATTGCTCTTTAGCTTTATGTTGTGGATAATTCACTTTTTGCACCAGTCCTGACTCAAACTCCTGCATTGCAAACCATGAAACCCTAAGTTAGTAAGAAGTTTTGAATCTATAAACACTATACAAATGGGCTGTCTGGTTAAATAAAGGGTCAAACAAGTAATATTTTCATCCGAGTCGAGTCAAAACATTTTTTTTTTGTTATTGCATAAGATACTGTAGGAGGTTCTGCGCTTTACAAAGAAACACTCTTTGGGTGATCGACCTGTTCCTTTTGTTAGCTAACTTTTTAGGCAATTTACCCGTCCGTTAGAGATAAAATCGATTCATTTATAAATAAATGGTCAGAACTGTAGGATGAAAAGCAACGTGCAATTAGTATAAAAAAACTAGAATACCTCGAAGACATTTTTCATAGTTCTGCAGCTGCAGCATGAAACCAGAGTTAGGTGAAGCCACACTTCGTTTACTTTTCACTAGGTTCAGAGCTTCAGACAAGCTCATGCCATGCTTCTTCATCAGATAGGCCAAAACAACCGTAACACTACATAAAAAATATACGTCTAATTCAGATAATTACAGATATATAGTTTATCATCAATATGACATACAAGATACATTTCCACAAAACATAAAATTAAAGCTCGTATAACGACAGATATTTGAAAAACAATGTTAGGCAGTTATCAATGACACATAAAGGAAAAGGTAATTCGGCTGTGGGACTCAATTATTCATGTGTTCACTTTTAGTTGTCCCGCTTTAACTTTGTCACACAAACTACTTTTGATTTCAAAATTTCAAACAAAGATCAATAAACATGATCTTTGTCTCTTACACTGTCAGACTTGATTTTGACTTTAATAGAGTTTCAACATCTGCACTACATTGGATCAGTAAAAAGTATTACAGTATAAAATTTTGAGAAAGAAAATATGTATATTAAAGACATGATGTTTGACCATCAGACTGAACTTACATAGTTAGAAATTATTGACTGTATTGGACCAGTAGGAGAACAGAAGAATATAAATCCAAGAAGAATCAAGGTTAACGGGTAGATAACTATTAGTACTTATTTTGTCCTAGAAATGAAACATGTAGCTCGTGACATAGTTCAATAATCATTTTTTAACTAAATGTGTAAAATACGCCCCAAGAAGAATGAAAAAAAAAGAGAAAACGATCAAAGTTATCAGTTGGATATGTTGTGTAGTTGTAATTTTTTTCTGTTAATTTCATGACATGAGAAGTTGTACTTAACGACTTATTACTAACATACGCCCCAAGCCACCTTTTGTGACCTGGCACGTAAACCCCAACTCCACAGACCACTCCGCAAGACCTATGGCGCCTGATAAATAACTAGCCCTCCACGGTTCTGGATTATATGGCTACGGCTGATGGCCCTAAGAGTTTGCAGCTAACAGGTTTCAAACTTAAGACCTCCTATGGGGACTCCAAAGCCCTTACCACTAGACTACCGTCTTGGGTTATAAGTAATCCATATTGCACCCTTGACGATATATATTGACAAGATGAAGCATAAAGTAAGAAAATAGTAACAAATATTACCTTCTCGATCTTCCCACAAAGCAATGGACCAAGACACCACCCATTTGTTTACCTTGGTTAATGAAATTGAAACAGTCATCGAAGAACTGTGCAATATTTACTTCTTCTCTGTCCGATACTAAATCAAAGAAAGTTTCAACAGTAAGAACGATAAACAGCATAAAATGAACTAGTCGTTGATGAAAAGAACTTTCTTACCATCAACGATTTTGTAAGTGAAATCATTTGGGTATGCAGGCAGTAGTGAATTGGCGACAGTCAAGATATGAGTAACGTTTAAACTTGTCAAAAGGGTCTTGTTATTTGCAGCACCAACAGAACCCAAATACAGTCCCTAAATTATTACAAAAAAGCAAAAAATATACAAATTAGAGTTGGCGAATGATTAACGTTTCATAATAATGCATAGCTACTTTAGGTACCTCTTCAATTTGGGCTGGAATGTTATCATGTTTAACGTACTTTGTTGCATAAACCGCTCTCAAAAGTGCAGCCATACGCTCGTTGTGGAGCGCCTCATTTGGGTCCATTACAACCAAACTAAAACAATCCTTTCTCACTTTTTTTACTACTAGTAAATTTCAAAACTAAGTAACTGTTTTAAGGTGCGAGATCATCATAACGGTAGTTTCATGCACCTAACGAAACTCAATCTGCAGAAGTAAAATATGTTAATTTTGCTTGGAAACTGAGGCATCGCAGGAGTGATACATATAGAGGGTGTTTCGGATTGCTTATTTTTTCTGCTTAAGCATTTTTGTTTCTAAAGGTCTTTAAGTTCGATGCGAGGACGGAACTAGGGTGGGTCCCGGGACACCCATGGAATTTTGCGACGTAGTGTTAAATTTTGTAAAAAAAACCTCGATTTTTCCTAAATGCACCCGGCCAAATTATGTCCTGGTTCCGTCCGCGACGGTAAAGATGTAACTTTAGTTCCATCTCAAATAAGCACATTGATATAAGCAGGTCTAATTTGCTTACTAAAAACAGCTTTTTTTTAACTGGTGAAATAAGCAGTAATCAAATGCATTTTGATTTATGTTACAGTTCTATACAAATATTAAATACTTAGCGCGGTGTTTTGTTTAGCCGGGCTAACGAGCGTATATACTTTTGAGTGCTTCATCAAGTTATTAAGCTTCCTTTAAAAAGGATGAGGTTTATTGGCTTTTCCAATATCAAAATAAGGGTTATGAGCAGGCTCTAAACAAACACAACCCCCTTGATATAATTCACTTATTACAAGTTGAATTAAAATTAAAAATAGGGTGATCATTCAATCTGATTCTAATATTTATAATTGATAAAAAGATTTTGATTACTGTTACAAAATGAATGACCCCTTTCTTTGAGCGTTGATTCGAACTCTAATAATTAGGATTGGATTGTGGAAATTCTTATTTTTTTTTTTTTTTTTCTTAGGATTCTTTTATATATATATATATATATACAAAAGTTGAATTTGCTAATTACATGAAAAAGGAAGTAAGAAAGTATTAATATGATGTCTCAAAAATATTTTTTATATAATACTTGCAAAATATGTAAATGAATTGAGTTTTAGATGTCTTTTCATTCGTTTAATTTTCATCAACGTCAAACTTAAAAAGTTCAAAGCAAGCCAATTTTTTTTATCTTTTATGTTGGTAATTATAGTTAAATCAGAGAGACTATGGATTTTCTTTTACTTAACGTGAAGAAAGTAATAACAATGGGCAAAACCATTAATGTTGTTTTCTTCTATTTATACAAGATGTAAACAGCTTGACCGAAGAATCTTCGCGCGACTGTTTTCGAATCATTTTCCTTTTCTTACGTAAATATGTAAAAGGAAGAAGAGGTTTGTTGTTAGTTTATGGACGTAAAAATAATAGTTGTGTGTTAGGATCGAACTCAAGATCACGGGATTGCACTCACTACA
>BQNB010126839.1:0-19534 GCA_026074375.1 Tanacetum coccineum | reverse complement strand
GTTTTGATTGTTTTGCCGTTTAGAAACAAACAAATGTGCGAACTCATCTTTTGAATTACAAGCACATTCAACAAAAAATCGTACCTCAGCGTCGTCTGTGATATCAACAGTATATTCAAACGAAGAGAGCTTAAACGCTAAATTTATTTGAGAATTTGCTTCCAAATTGAATTTCTTCATCTGCATTTCATGTAACATTGAGTACGTCAAATCTTCTGACATTATGACACCTCGTTGTGTTTCATTATAATGAATTAAGCACTTGAAAGTTCTTATATGTGACGACATATTTATTTTTGTGATTCAGTTTATGATGTTATAACCTCATGTTGGTTTGAATATATATTTATAGTTAAATAAAAATCATAATAATTTAGTAAATCGCTACAATGATGAAGTGATCTAGTCCATGTCATAGAATTGTCTAGTCAATGTTTGAATAATGTCAGAAATAATTTAGTAAATCGTTACAATGATGAAGTGATCTAGTCCATGTCATAGAATTGTCAGTCAATGTTTGAATAATGTCAGAAATAATTTAGTAAATCGCTACAATGATGAAGTGATCTAGTCCATGTCATAGAATTGTCTAGTCAATGTTTGAATAATGTCAGAAATAATTTAGTAAATCGCTACAATGATGAAGTGATCTAGTCCATGTCATAGAATTGTCTAGTCAATGTTTGAATAATGTCAGAAATTTCAATATAGATCGCTACCATTTTAAAGTGATCAAGACCATGTCATAGAGTTGTCTTGTCAATGTTTTTTAACATTTTATGTAATTTCAGAATTATTTTCTAGATCGCGTGGAGTTAATAGTGATCTTGTCTATGTTATTGCTGTATATATACCCAGTAAAATAGCATACATCAATAACCATTAAAAATTTAAAACAATGTCAAACAATATACCATTTAATCTTCAATTGGCTATCATGAATAGACTTCCAGTGAAATCTTTACTTCAATTTCGTACTGTGTCAAAGTCGTGGAAGTATTCCATAGACTGTTCCGACTTTATTTGTAAATACGGTTGTCGTGAGAGCAATAATTGTTGTTTATATTTAACCTTTAAGCAAGATGTTGAAGGTTTTATATGCTCGTTAGATGATAATTTAGCAGTGTCACCGGTAGTTTCTAATTTGAATTTTCTCTCTCTTAAACCAGTTGCTACATCTAAAGGTGTATGGTGTTTTTCATACTCCCAAAACTTAATGCTATTTATTTGGAACCCATCGATTAAAAAATCGGTTGGTATATTAGTCCCCAATTACACGTTTGAACCTGACTCACCCAAAATGTTATTTGGTTTTGGTGTCCATCCTGTCACACTAGACCCAACAATTTTAAAGATAAATTATCTCTATTATGGTCAAGGTTCATGGTATGTGTCAGTGTTTACATTAAGCTCGAGAACTTGGTATAAACTTGAGAGTTACTGTTTGCCACGTGAATCTATAAGAATTAAACGTTCTGGTCAAGCAGTTGTTGGTGGTAAAATTTTATGGGTTGGTTCAGAGAAGTTTTATAGTGATGATGGTATTTCATACAAAATTTACATGTTAGTTTCATTTGATTTGATTAGTCACCAATTTCAGGTTATAAACATGCCAGAACAGATGTTAGTCGGAGAATTTTTACCTCCATACTTTATTTCGCAACTTGAAGATTCTATCATAATATCTGGCAGTTTTAATTTTGGTGACTTCCGTTTTATATATGCATGGGAGATAGAAGTTGATGATGCTGAAGTTTCATCGTACAGACAACTATTCATCATTCCATACCCAGCACAGCATGAGCTCAAATTAAATGGATTTACTAAAGATAAGCAACCAATAGTTGAAGCTTCGTTCCTCCAACAATTTCATCAGTCACTACAAGTGTTCAATCCAAGCTATGAAAGTTTTCAAAACGTTGGTGTCGAAGCAAATCATGGCTTATTTTTTATTGGCCAATACAAAGAATCACTAATGCTTGTTAATGAACAAAGCATGGAAATAATAATTTAGGTTATGTTGTTAATGTTATTATTGTATGCATTTTTTTAACCGTGTAAGTCTTTTTTTTATTACTAGATTTAAAGTATTTGCATGTTTAGTATTTGCATATCATGTAAACATGTGTATAAACATCTTTGCTTTCATTATTGTTCCTCTATATATACCCTACGTTGATACTCATTTCACACACTCCTATTCTCAACAACACACTCCTCTACATACCCTTTGATTATTCTTTCTTACTTGTTTACAATGTCCGACTACATACCCTTTGATATCCAAATCAAAATCATGAAAAAATTATCTGTTAAGAGTTTACTCAAGTTCCGTATGGTGTCAAAATCATGGAAGTATACAATAGATAATGACATCTTTGGTCGTGAATACGGTTCTCATCAAAGTGAAACGTGTTGTTTTACTTTAAAGTTTAATGTGGGTAACGAACATTTTGTGTGTTCTGCAGATGGACAGATGTCCACCGTTTGAACAAGTAATAAGCCTTGAGGTTTCTAACTTTGTTTCGTTTTGTAAATCAGTAATAAAATAATGGATGGGCCCAAATGATGGAACAGAGACTGAAATGCAAACTTACAATTAAAGTTTGTAAAAGTTACAACAACAAAAAAAAAAATAACACGTGAGGTGTTAAACATTATTAAACCGAATAAAACAAAAACGATTATGCCGAGAATAAGTTTCAAAAGACGCAACCACAACGAAAAAAAATCACTAAACGATTATGCCAAGAAAAAAATAAGCTGGACTCATAAACACGAATAAGCTCACAAAAAAAACCACAAAATCACTAAACCCACCCGTGGCGAGTGATATCAAATGTCGGTAATCCAATAATCACTTCACTTCAAGATGAACACAAGAAAAATAGATAAGAAGAAATATGAAAGAATTTTAGAGAGAGAAACAACAGAGAGAAAGTAGAGATAAAATAGATGGTCTAATGTGTGAAAAACAAATGAACCAACACCATTTTTCATAGTGGAAAATGGTTTAAATACTATAATGAGCCATGGGCTTTCTAGGTGGGATGGACTCGGGATTGACTTGGGCTTAGGCCCATTACACATTCAATATTAGATTACTAAATGAGCCATTTTCCCGTTTCTAGCCTAATACAACGTATATTAAATAAATGACTGAGACCTAATTTTTATAATGAACGAACTTCATGTTCGACTCAATAATTTTGAGGCTAACAGGTATATTTGTGCATGGTTGTTAGAAGTCGAAGCTGCCGTTGTAACCTCCTGGAGAGTGCTATTTGTCATGCCCTCCCAAAATATTGCAAAATTAATTGGATTTACAATGGACGATGATCCAATTGTTGTAGTTGATATTGGACATGAAATAGTTCACACGTTACAAGTTTATGACCGTCCATCACAACAATTTCATACTCTTGGAATCATAGGTAATGGTGGATCGTTCTTCATTGGCCCCTACAAAAAATCACCAATTCTTTTTAATGTTTAATAACTTGCGTATTTGGTTGTTTAATGCTTTGTAGCTTTCTATTTTGTAATGTATTTTTAAATTATGTATTTTTTATATTAGTTTCAGTAATGTAACTTTAACGTGTCATGTTATTGTAATATATTGTTCCTATATTTATTTCCTTTTTATATAATAATTTTGATTTTTATAAAACAATAAAGTCCCTCCAATAACTATTCACAAAAAATACCCGCCAAAAACATATCGTTACTATAAAAGCATGTATTATCCCCAATAACAACAACAAATCAAACACACACACCCTTACCATAAGAACCACTAATACAACACACAATTATGGTGATGATGGTGCCACATGAAGCTTTTGCGTGTCCTTGTGGAGCCGGAGATGTAGTTCTACGAGAATCGTATCGAGCTAAAACCCGTGGTAAATTATACCATGCATGTCCAAAATTCAAGGTGAAAAATCATTTTTTTTGTATTATAGAAAATATATGCTTAGTTGTTAATAATTGATTTTTTTACTCTTGAACAGCCGCTGCAAAATTACTACGGATGTGGTTTTTTTATGGAAAGAAGAACGAGTCCGTCAACTAATCCGTTCTCCAGGAGCTTCATCTACTCTAAGTTTTTCTCCAGGAACTTCATCAACTCCAAATTTTTCTCCAACACCCCCCACGCCTCCTAATTATTATGGGGGGTCTTCAAGCAACACAGAGTGCTCAAACTGTAAGCACTTGTTTGGAAGGATAAAGGTGCTTCAGGCAACACTAGAAATGTATATGCATCCTGAACAACACATACTTGATTCAACTGCACTACTTCATGATCTTAACAATGACATGGAAAACATTGGTTTGGAATAGAGTGTCATTTGGAAGGGAATTTGTATGCTTCATTTGGTTTAACTATTATGGCTATTCCAATGTATTAAATTTATGTCTCTAATAAAATGTTTGTGTTTCTGTAAAAATAACAACTTAAAGCACAACACATAACTCATTTGATAAAATAAATGTACATATTACGTAAATTAAACACAATACGGAATTTTAAACACAAAACGGGATTTTAAACAAATACATAAATTACAATAACATATTTATCCAACCCTTTTTATCCCTGATTTGTTTTCCTAATTTTGCCCCGTTCCACAACAAATCTCTGTTCATCTCGTAGTCTAATTCAGATTCTATTTTTAGAAAATTTTCAATCACAGCACGTTGCTCCAGTGGAATGTCTCTGCATTTCTCGTATGCTTTTCGCAATTCATCCTTAGCTATACTTGCCTCATTAAATTGGTGGGATAAGTTCATCATCGCTAACTGACTAACTCGATCCTCTTGAATTTGTTTTTTAACCATAGCTTTGATTTGATCATAAGAATGTGGAACCGAACACCCCATTTAGATTTTTGTTAAATGATATATATAAAAAGTTTCGTGTTTGAATTGTTTATAGTTGAATGTCTATTTATATGTTTAAAAACAGCTATAAAATTATCAGAATCATGTGCTAAATCGCGTCAAATTCATAGTGATTTAACCATTGTCAAGGCCTTGTCAACTCAATGTTTATATATTATCATTGAATTGTCTAATCTGTCAGTGAATAGTAACCATCATGTGCTAAATCGCGTCAAATTCATAGTGATTTAACCATTGTCTAGGACTTGTCAACTCAATGTTTATATATTATCATTGAATTGTCTAATATATAAACCTACCCACCATCTCATCATTTTATCACACAACTTGTTAGCAGTACTATCTCTAATGGATGCTAATTTCAATAACGAAACTGATCCATGGGAATTCGGTCTTGATATAGATGATTCTGATCTACATTTAACATCTTCTTTGCGTTCCTCAAATAGCACACATGTTGAATCATCTACCTTAATCCAAAATCCAGTTACGATAATACCTGGTCCTGCAGGTGTTGTTCAACTATCTAGTAACACACGTGCTGAACCATATCCCTCAACCCCAAATCCAGTTAGGATAATACCCGGTCCCGCGGGTATTGTTCAACAAGCCAAGTTGCTTAATGAAAATGTTTTTATTCTTGATTCGGATAGGGCTTTAATGTCAACACAAAAATATATGCAAAAAATAATTGAGGATGTGGGTGAGGATGATGATTTCAACAGTGGGGCGTGGGTTAGCGCCACTAACTATGTGATTGCATTTGGTGGCACTGTAACTGGATGTTTGGGAGACATCGACAACTTTCTGATAAAGGGAAAACTTGACCACATTGTTGCAATAGTAAAGTCTTGTTCTCCGAATATGCTTGGCGATCTAAATGTGACTTTGAAAGATATATCAGGTACAATACCTGGAACAATACATCACAAAGTCATTGGTGATGGTGGTTATGGAAAGGATATTACTGTAGGAGCTGCTATGATACTAAAAATGTCTCTGTTTTTACTCCTAAACCATCAGAGCATTACCTAAACATTACAATGAGAAATGTGGTTGAAGTTTTCCGTAAAGATACCGTTCTTGGAAGTGGCACTGGTTAATCTTATCATTATTATGTCCGTTTATGTTTTTTAATCAAGTTGTATTACAACAATTATCATCGATTGTACTATTTTTTTAATGCAATGTCTACTTATTATTGGTTTATCAAAGTGATATACAATATTATTTCACACAAAAGGTTAGACTTTCAACATACAATATATTCAAAATAAAAACTAATCATAACCACAATCTCTAGTATCCTCACACCTAGACAGATAAAAACATTGACACATGCTATTTCTAACTGTCTCCCAAAACTCTTGAGGATCACCGTTCACTATTGGACTTCTTTCTGAACACAAACAGGAGATTAACCAACATGTGATGACTCCACAGTCTGAGTAGTTGGTTTGTTGAGGGACATGTATACCCAAACCATCATTGTATGAAAATTGGAAATTATAGGGTCCTCTAGTTTCATTGAAACAACCACGCCCTTGCAAAATGTTATTAAGCACAGGTGTCCAACGTTGAATTTGGTTAGATAACAAATTCTTTCTTCCCTCGTTAGGCAGGGAGTCGAACACATAAACATGAGAATTGGGTAAGTCTATTACACCCGTAACCCAATGATTTCCTCCAACATGTATGGGCAGAAACACCTACAAATATATAACAAATATATTATGTCAAACTAAATAACTTATTAAATACTAATCATACATAAATTGTATTAATAGTTTTAATACGAATAAGTAACGAAATAAGTACCCAATTAACAACACTCCATGCTGGATACGGACGCGTTGACCCATCCAATGTTCCAATAGTGTGTTGGTCCGTCTCTATCAGAAAACGTTGATTTTCCGGATGTACACTTATTGTATTTGTATACGCCACTGTCCACGGGTCATTATTACGCCTAAACCTAATTAAGAGCTCCATCCACACGTTTATGTGCTGATTAGAAACAAAGTAACAAAATAAATAGATGTTATTGGCTAAAAATATAAATAACTCATGTATTAAACTTGTATTAATAAACTTACCTCTCCGAACAACCAACCCACTAGAGTGCGCGAATCAATGTCAGGCATACACAAATGTAGAACTAGTTGTTTCCAAAAGGTAACTGGAACTGAATAACCCTTCATATAACAATCTAAGTACACACTTCTGGGGATATTTAAAAATTCCTGGAGAGTAATATAATGTTCTCGTCGCACCTAAACAACCAAATTAATAACCAATATCAATGCACATACTTTCATGCGTTTATTTATTAATTTATATACAAGACTAGCAATTACCTTCTCAGGGTCCACGTTTCATACACTAGGTAATTACCAGTGAATTGGCCACCTAAAAAAATAACGTCAAAGCCTCCTTCATTTTCATCATCAAACGCATTCCCAAGATTCAAAGGTGATAAATTAGCCTTCATGACATTATTCTTATTTTTATTACCATGTTGCTTGGGTAAAACAGTAGTAGGAGGTTGTTCCATGTATGGAGTCCGTTTATAAAAGCTAGGACGTTGTTCCCTCTTTCCTCGATTCAGTATATTCTAAAAAACAGTAATTAATAAACATTTATTACTTCATGATGGTTAGTATCATATAATCATATTCGTATATAAATTTAGCATTACCTAGTTAAATAAGCCAGCAGCATCATGATGCCTCTCAATAGAGGGTTGCAAATTTGGATTACCCATATGAGATGGGATCAGACTTTGCCAATTATAAGTACCAGGATGCGAAGGGAAAGCGGGTTGCCAATAAGGAGTGGCCGACTGCGCCGGCATCTGGCTTTGCCAATTTGATAGACCAGGTTGAGCCGGCATCTGCGTTTGCCTATTTGATGAACCATGTTGCGACGGTCGTGGTGTTTTCCAATGCGTTGGCGTACCGATATTAAAGAAGGAGCTGTTGTTTGGATGTGTCTGAAATGATGAAGGACCACCCTGTGGACACCCATAAAATGCACAAAAATTATTTACTTATTTTTCCTTAAATTAAATGCACAAATACTTATTTTTCTTTAAATTAAATGCACAAAATTTATACCTGCATGCTTGGAAATCCACTTAAATCTCTTATCCCATAATGTTGGCTCACAATTATCGGTTCTTTATTTGCTGGTCGCACCTGCTCAACATTCATATCCTCCATAAATTTACGCACTTTTTCATATGTTTCTCGCTGTTTAGCTTCGTTTCTTTTTATTTCTTCAATTTCTTTTTTTGTTTTTCAAGGTCGCTTTTTTGTTCCTCGAATTGTCGATACAATTCTGAGGGAACTTCATACTTATTTTGACGGTTGACATGACGAGGTACTCGTTCAGCTTGACCAATACGGCCGTCAAAGTATGCCCTACTAGAGATCTACCAGTCCGATCAAGCCTCAATCTCATATGGTGTCAATCTTTTAGCTGGCAGATTTCCCTTAAAATGAAAAAAAGGAAATTAATTATAAATTATATAACATAATCAACTTAATAAACTATAAAATTAGATGAAACTCACATGAAAAAAACCATCAACCATGTTTCCCATAAACTTTCCCTTTTTTTCCAAGCAGCAACTCTAGGATACCGATTGTAACGATTATAATATCTAGTCGCCGTTACTCGGAAAGACTCCAAAATCCAAGTCTACAAAAAATACATTGCTTTAATTATTTTACGTTATACATGTAACTTAAATGCCCAATTAAATATTATAAACTAAATTATGACATACCTTGAATGCCCAAGTATATCCAAAGATCAAATAGGTTTTCTTATCAATTTCACTTGTAGGCTGAGTGGCATATAATTTCGGCCAACGTCTAACGTTTACATTCTTCAGTTGAGAGTACAATGTCGGCCACACATACGAACCCCAAGGATAGTTGTCCCTACCTACTCTGTCATTTGCTAACCTTAACAACCAGTCAGGGATCCTACGTTTACCCTCCACACCTAATAAAACAAGCTGCAAGATACCTAGACAACAAAGGCTAACAGCATCATCGTCATGTAATCTATCGAACAACTCGTCATCAATGATTTTAAATACCATATTGCCTGAAATAGGTTCCCCATCTAAATTTGACGGAAACACACGTCTTCTAAAAGGAATACGCGACTCTACGTCGTCATAGTCAGCCAAATTCTCGACCCCAAACCTTAAACCAGTAACTAGGCAAAATTCCTCTCTCCCAAATTGTATTCTAAAATTATCAGTTATATAGTAATACAAAGGGACTTTTTCATTTCTTTCACCTTCTACCTCAAGTTGCTGACCTAACATGAAATGTATTAAAATACAATTCTCTGTAAAATCATTTTGATCTAATACCCAACCAAAACAAGATTGCCGAAATAGTTCTTCCCGTCTAGTCCCAGTAATTTTTTCTTTAACTATTTTAAGCAACTTTAACTTACTTCTACAAGTAACAAGAACACGGGGTACCTAAATTAACAAATACATAAATAATTACTACACATACAAACATCAAAAAATATAATACTGGGTAATTAAAAATATAAATATTATACCTCGTAACCGGTCAAATCCATCTTATAATAAGGAAGTAAAACACGAAGTCACCAACAACACCACCTCAAAATCACCACAAACCACAACAATCCACAACACAAGCTTCAAACTAAATCAAATATTATAAGAACTACTTCAAATCAAAACTGCTTATTTTTTGAAACAAAGATTTGTATCTACTATATCACTTCTCATTTATATGCATAATCATATTCTTATTTTAGAAAATAACAAAACATTACTGCACTTGACAGTGATAAATCATTTCATGGCAATGATAGATCATTTCATACTGTAGATTACTGTGCTTCTTAAAAATACAAACAGTAAAAAAAATAAAATCGCTATGGTATAGGCGCGATTATCATTTATTGCTCTGACCTCACTGTTTTCGACCCACGTGAAATTGACAAAAGGTGTTTTTTTTGAAATCGCCATTGATAACGCGCGATCTTCATTTTAAAATAATTAGGGCTCCGATTTATATTCGTTATTTCCTATATTACTCTATTTGGCTGACACGTGTCCATTTTCTAAATCGCTACCATGAGGGCGCGATCTTCAGGTTTATTTTCAAAAAAAAAGCTGCAGGTGCACTGCAGGAGAGCTCGAATCCCAACGGGCCATTTAAGTAATTTTCGCTAAATTCTACTTTCACTAACCCAAATACTATAAGCTATCATATCTTTCATACAATTCTCTTATTTCCTCAATCTATTTATTCTTCTTTTCATTTAGTACACATACACAATCCTCAAATTTAAGTGGAACTTTGACTTTTTTGGTTGACGATCTACATTTCAGTGTCATTTTTGCAATTAAACCTAATTAATTTCTTGATTGATGAACACTAGGTTCACAATCAGACCTAAAAACTAAAAGTGGACGAAAATAAAAAAATGTAAACTAATACAAGTACGAATTAGACTATTTCGAATCAAAATATCGGTTTAGAATTTAAAATTAGGTAAGAATTGGTGAAAAAACAAGGCTTTTTAATGGTAAAATAAATAGAAATGGTGGGAGATTTGTTTGAGTTTGTTAAAGGGGATGGAGAGTTTTTGAGAATTTATTATTTCTCTTGTAGTTAGTGTTTGTTAACAATAGTTCATCGTTCATAAACAAAAAATATTTTTACATAAAAGGTAATTTTGTAAATAAGGCTTTCAAACAACTATTTATATATGTTTTTAATAATCAACATTCAAATTAAAGTGAAAATAAGTTTGCAACCTCATTTGATTGATTTATTTATTTATACATAACATTTATCAAATGATATGTTGCTATTTATGAATAGTAAATATATACTATCTTATAAAGCATTTAGCATCTAATTTTGAATGCTGAAAAATTAAGTAGTGCAAATTCTTATGCACATTGTACGACATTTTATGCAATTAATAAAATTCTGCAAACAATGTGACACCCTCTTTAAAAGCCATTAAAAAGGCTGTTACATTGAGTAACCCAAGTTATAAAGCATAATGTACAATCGTTGAAAGCAACCAACAAATTAAATAATCCAAGTTATAAAGCATAATGTACAATCGTTAAATGAAACCTTTCATCATAAATTAGACACCCTCTCCTCATTAAATGTCAAAAACTAAGTAATATAACTATTTATGCTTATTGTACAACATTTGATGCAAACAACAAAATAACAAAATAATTTTTAACACACATCTCTCTCCTCATTCAATGCAATTTTTTAAGTAATACAAATTCTTATGAACGTTATACAACATTTTATGCAAACAATAAAATTCTGCCACATATCTCTTTCTTCATTCAATGCAAAAAATTAAGTAATGCAAGGATTGATGTACATTGTATAATCTTTAATGCAAACAATAAAGAGCTGAAATTTAATAATACAAACATTAATGCAATATGTACAATTAACTAATTCACAACACATACTTATTGACTGGTCAACACATTTAATGTTATTCTTAAAACACTCATTACTAATTAATGAAATTTTTTAAACACACCTACAATGAAAAGTACATGTTATTATACACATTGTACAAACTAATAAAACACACAAAGCTTTATACAATTTATATGCTAATACATGTTTTAGTTAATGCACTAAGACATTATAATTTGACTCAAAAGTTCTGTAATAATACTAATTAATTCAGTATTTATAATAGTCAAATTTGAGTCAAATAATCTTTGTAACAGCCTGGTAATTAAATGACTTGAATTCTATAAACTTGTAACAACAATCCTGAAAATTAAATGTTTTCAATTCTATAAACTTGTAACATCCCTTTAATATTCATATATAAGCTCAATTATACCACTCTCTCAAAACTAAAAAAATAAAACCATCTTCACTCTCTCTAGAAATATGCTTTCACACACTCTCTAAAAAATCCCTTGGCGCCGGTACAACAACCATCATCAACACTAATCAAGATTCAAAAATAAAAGCACCAGAAAAATGACAACGATTTACCCACGAAACCATCAACTCAAAACTGGTCAAATTTATAAACCCAAACAAAACACCAAATGATTTAGCACCGGTGTTATCAAGATTCAGTTTTAGCAACACCAACCAACCACTTAAACATCATCAAAACACCTAAACACAACCGATTGAAACCACTAAATAACAACACCAGTTAGATTCACATATTCAGATGATGGTTGTGTAAGATATTTTGGTTTGTGATGGTGGTGTTGATGGCCGTGAGTTTAAATAATAGTGGATATGAAATTATTTGCATTGTTATTGCCTATTTTAATTTTAATTAGTATTTATTTATACAGTTTTTGTTTGAAAAACGTTTAACCGAATAACATTTGCTCACCGCAAAATATAATCACATGGTACCCGCCGCCGCATTGCGCGGATACCCTACTAGTATCATTTAATAAATGCTTAAACACCACATTTTAAGTTGCTAAATAATGCATAAATAGCTTGTTATGTTTAAAGAAATAACAAACTGCTCCCTAAAGTAGCTAAACTTTTATTTTAATATCTTTTTGAGTTTAGTAAAAAGAATTAACCTAAACTCCAATAAACGTTAACAAAGCGTTTGTTTCCTTTTTAGGTTTAGAATAAGATCAAGATTTGGTATATGATTTAAATCAATACATATAAAGGCGTTGCTAAGCTAAGACTCAACCACACTAGAACAAAGATATATAAACTCTACATTAAACTTTTTCTTTTTCTTTTCTCGACACTTTCTTGACATAAACATAAATATAAACATAAGCAAAATAGTAGTCCATACATTTTTTCTATATATATATCTTTTTGATTTTGTTTTTCTTTTTTCTTTCTTTTCACTTTTTTTTCTATTTTTCGCACTCTTTTGCCATGTCATTTGCTTGAACATAAATAATACATGACTTGGGGTTTATAGATGCACCCCTACACTTGAGTTTTTAATACTCAATACATAAACTAACTAATGACCCAAATTAGAAAGATCAACAAACATGGAGTATAATAAGCACGTATGAGGGTAGTAATTTGACTTCTTTCCCATTTCTCCATAAAATAAAAATTACCATGAATCCTAATCATCTCAAAACTGTATATACTAATAAAAGACTCGACTTAGCAACCATGTACTCAAGCAAATAATTAACTAGGGTTTTCAAATGTGAGAACAATAATGTACTAAAAATGAGTACATACAAGGAAGGCTAAGACGATTTGGGTGTAACATTTAGTGGGGTGAAAACAATGCTCTTCATATTACGAAAACCGCGAAAAGGATATGTTCGAAGGGGTGTACTAGGGGTATCTCGCACTAAAAATGAGTGCGTAGCAAGGGTGGGGATGGGGGGTGGTAGTTATATGATCGAGGTGACCATCGTAACTATACAAAATACAGGCTAAAAATATGGGTTTATCCTAATGCCTCTTATCACTTAGCAAATTCTAATCACACGAATACGATCTCACTAGCGGTCTCGGGATGAATCATTAAAGCAAATTTCTAGCATTTAATATACTACTCGTACACTCTCATAATCCTAACCGATACCAATGCTCTAGAAAAAGCGATAAAACCACATATGCACGTACAAATCCATGCACGAGACATATGTGATTGCTCATTCCTTAACTCGAGCAAGCCAAAGGTTAAATTTATCTAAGCACCAAAGACGGATGCTTTAATTTCTAAAGATCTAAGGGCGAACCTCATATTTTTTGGATGAATTTTTTTGAGTGGTAGGGTTTTTTTTGCTAGTCATATAACTCCTATCCATGAGACGCTATCAATACTAAGTTTTCATCGGTATGTGCTATAAAATTTTAAATTTGGGTCAAAATTACTATTTACGCTACGTTTCAGTATATTATACATCTTTTTAAGGACAAAGAAAATGCAATTGAAGGAATAGTTTCTAAAGATTTATTTCCCCTTACACTTATTTTGAACATTGTCCCCAATGTTCTACAAGTACCCAAAAAACGAATAAAGGGAAATAAGAAAAAGCAAAACAAACTAGTACTCCCCTGGTTTTGCTCAATATTGGAGAAAAAAACAAGATAAACCGGCTAAATCGTCATCCAAGAATCGTCCACGTGAAAATCCTATAAACTTCTGGGCTTCTCCTTATCAAACATAACCTGCAAATCAAAGACAAGAGACAACTACACCACGCGTAAAGTTCTACGGGAGAATAATATATAACCCTCGTTTATTAGGTTTAGACACTACGAAAGCAATAAAGATAGGATGAATGTACCAATGTAATCGTGGTTTTCTATAAGGATTAGGAAAATAAAAAATTCTGGAAATTATACAAAAATAATTTTTTGAAAATTCAAGAAAATACGAAATTTACTGTATTTGAGTGGCGCCGCCGTTAGGAAAAATTCTTGACGCTGTCTCCAAGAACTGTAAATAATTTTTTCTTCGTTTCTTGAAAAAAATTCTGCACAAATATCCTATTAATTATAGCCTGGAAAAATTTACTACATAAACCACAAGGACGATTAGTACAATCATATGACTCGAAACAAACACAAGACACAAAACGCGAATTAAACTAAACTATTTATTTTACATGTTTGAAATGGTTCTTAGAAACCAGATATTTTTTCCTACACTTATTTGATGCAAAATACCTTTGATTGTAATTAAGACGAAGTTAAAGACAAAACAAAGCATGATCACATATAATTCAAACAATAATAAAGAATAAAACACATGACACACCTAAAATGCAAGAAATAAAAGATTGAGTTGCCTCCCAATAAACGCTTTTGTTTATTATAGAGTCTTGTAGCTAGACTCGGAGTCACACTCCTTACATAACTCCTTCAATGCTCACATGTCCACGGGTGAGCCATTCTTTCATATCCTCATCAACTTGGTATTCGGACCTAGGTTTAAGCAATTCTTGTACATCAACTTATTCTTTTCTTGAGAATACTTAAGTCCACTCATTAAATCTCATTGGCTAAGTATTAATATAGGTGGGATTTTACTCCATTCAAAGTTTTTAAGCATAGGTATCGTGCGAGGCATCCGAAAGATGTAGGTGTCAAATATCCTAGTAAACGAATCAAACCCTTAACATAATCATATTCTAATTGAGTGACAGCTCGAAAGGGTCTTCCCATCACAACTTCCGACATATCGCTAATAACGAATTCCCCTATGTCCTCTAATACTACAAAATCTGTAACATAGGTGAAAAATCCAACAAACACATAAACATCCCTAACAATAGCTACCAAGTTTCTTCATGTACTTTCGAGCCCTTCTACCATTATAGTGTTATAGGCTTTACGCGTGATGATGTTCATTGGCAAAAAAGGATCAAAATAAGTAACAAAGTTCCTAAAACCAATCACACATGAGAATGCTAAGTCATTTCTATTAATGATATTAATTATCCTATTAGGGTGAAAATTTCCCGCATTCCCATACTCATCTAACTCATTAAGCACTTTACCATCATCCAACTCATCATTTGAATCCAAAAATAGGGAAACAAGCGGTGTATCTATAGATTCATTATCGGATTCTAAGTCATCCATTTCAAGCACGTCAGGTGAGTCTATAAAATTATTAAACAATTGCTCAATAGGGATAGGTGATGGTATTTTTATTTGTGCGTGGTCGATATTCTAAATACGAGAATCAATCATGGTTGAGATTTCATGGAGCTCATTGAGCTCTTAGGTAATCTTAGCATGGAGTCCGTTTGGTGGTGCGGTTATAAATGGGTTCGCGTTCTCCATAACGAAGAATCTAATAGTCAAATGGAAATAAAGAAAATAGATAGACTACGAGAAAGCTAATAAAAAGAAAAGAAAAATCTCACTTAATAGGAATCTTGTGAGTAGATCTAAGCTAAATAGAACATGAAACCTAGATTATTCCCCGGTAACGGCGCCAAAAACTTGATGTGGGTGGTTGTAAACACCAAAGTTTTACAATGCCCTAGGCAGTGTACCTAATCGTTATAGTATAGTATAGGCAAGACATGGGGGATTGATCGTTCTCTAGGGGAATAGTTTGGGTAGGCTCGAATCGAATGTCATTAAGGTATAAGGGTTGAGAGAAGATTATTTTTGTGGGGTTTGTTTTAAACTAATTAAAGTACTAATCTACTTCTAATCTAATCTAATAATGTGGAAACTCATATAGGTAAACAAACGTGCTCACTTAATCATGCATTACTCTTTAGATTGTTCTTCCTAATCCTATTGCCCGTCTTCCTTGCGATGTAATGTGTAAGTATTTCCTGATTCAAAAATGAATTACACAAACCCACTATCTATGCAGTATTTTGTCAAGGCAACATACAAGTAAGGCAGTATAAAGACTATTACAAGGCTCCTAAGAGTACATTACACGCATTAAAACACTTAAAAGGTGAAGACTGTTGCAAAGGTATCATTTCTACTCAATCATGTTTCCCTCGTCTTCGCATACAATAGAAGCTAGTTTTCTAGAGCCTAACGTGCACATCATCAACAAGAAGCAATAGTAAAAGGAATTGCAAACTAAGTTTCATGCAAGCATAAGCAAACACTAATAAATATAACCTAACATGTTAATTAAAAGCGAAGAATAGTTAATCAAACAATACATAGACATATCAAAAGATTAAAGAGATAAAAAGACTTCACTTCAATAAAACATGGAGTAATGATGGATACAATAGGGTTATAAAACCCTAAAAATGGTTGTAGCAATGATTAAAATCGTTCCCTAATTATTCCTCACGAATTCCACACTTAAACCCTAAAAACTAAGGATGTATATATAGGAAAATAGACGCGACGACGTCGCTTGTTAATTGCGATGCCGTCAACCCGTAGAATCTTCTTTGGGATTATTTAAGTCGGCTACTCAGACGCCATCATCAAAATCTCCGACGCCGTCTCTTTAGGATCATGATGCCGTCACAAGGTTATGTGACGCCGTCTACACACTTTGTATGCCATATTGATATCAAATTTCATGTAGAGTTGTAATCTTGTCTGTTTCTTCCTAAATTGAATCCAAGTCACGTGTATTTCCTCTAAATGCTAACAACAAAAAAAACGATTAAGCACGTATTTTGGGCATTTTGGCATGATTTAGGGGGTTAAATGACCCGAAAAAGTGTATAAAATGACACCTCATCAAAACATATCCTATTAATGATTTCCTAGAAAAATTTACTGCATAGGCTACAAAAACGGTTAGTACAAACATATGACTCAAAACAAACAAACAAAACATCAAAGTGTGAATTAATCTACAATTATTTATTTTATATGTTTGAAATTGTTTCTTAAAAACAGGATATTTTCTCCTACACTTGTTTTATGCAAAATACATTTGATTGCAATTAAGACGAAGTTAAATACAAAACAAAGCATGATCACATATAAAAACAAATAACAAAGAATAAAAATATACGACACTCTTAAAATGCATAAAACAAAAGACCGGGTTGCCTCCCAATGAGCGTTTTTCTTTATTAACGAGTCTTCAAGCTAGACTTGGAGTCATACTCCTTACGTGACTCCGTCGTATGTCCTACTTCTCATCTTGATTAGGCTTCGAATGGTTTTAGTAACAGTTTCGTCGTGCTTATATTCATGACTTAAATTTAAAAAATTCGAATAATGAGTCCTCCTATGTCTATCAAAGCCTCCATTATTTTCCTCATCATCATCTGTTAGCCTCAATTTATTGAGTCGAACAAGGAAGCTCGGTCACTCTACGATGGAGCTTCGGTCTTTAATTAGTTAATGTTGTAATAGAATAATATCGGGAATCGGGCTCGATAGTGAATCTAATATTGTATATGTTTCGGGTTTAATCCCAAATAAAACCCAAGCCCGAGTCCTAGTTAAATATCCCTCGCGTCACATTAAATGTGTAGGGGTATATATATAGATATTTTCTCATATGAAAATATCTATTATCAAAAATATCTAATATCTAATCTAAATCTTTTTTTCTCTTATCTCTCTCTCCTCTCTCTCTCTCTACACCATCCTCTCTTTCTTATTTTCTGGATTCGATCCGTGTGGTTCGGCATATGAAGTGTTAGACGGGATCCTACAATTGGTATCAGTTGCCTCGGGTGGATTTCGTGGTTTTTTTTGTTGTTGTAAGCCTATTGGATTCGACGACTTGGTTATTTCATCATTCGGCATAATTGTTTTTGTTATGATTCGGCTTATTTAAAGAGAAAGGCAACGACGTATTGTTGGTTAGTTTTGGGGTCCAAATTTTTGGTCGCATCAGTTGAGACAAAAACGTCAAGGGGTTTTACGCTCGTGGTTTTTGTGAAGAACAACCGAACGAGTGAAAAACGTTAGCACCGAACGAGAAGAAAATCGTTAGAACCGAACGAGAGAAAAAACGCAACAACCGAACGAGTGCTCTTAAAACTCGAACCGAACGAGCGAAAATTATTTTGGACCGAACGAGCAAAATTTATTTTGGACCGAACGACCGAAAAAATCTCAAAGACCGAACGAGGGAAAATTTTCAAGGACCGAACGAGTGAATTCTCTTTTGGACCGAACGAGTTCTTTTTATATAGAGCTGAACGAGTGACAAATCTAAAGGACCGAACGAGTTTTTTTTGTCTCAACCGAACGAGTTCATTTTCGATAGAGCCGAACGAGGACAAAAATCTCGAGGACCGAACAAGAAATCTTGTGTGAAGAAAAGGGTTTCAGTAAAACAGCCATAACTTTTGATCCGTAAGTCCGTTTTAGGCCCGTGACCTCTCAAATCGAAGAGAAAAACGAGACGGATCACGCTGTATCCACCCTTTAGCTGGTTAAGGATTTTTCGAAGCCCAAAACACTCGTTTACCATGAGTTATTGCCATTTTTCAGTTTTTTTTGGAATTTTAGGCCGCTAATTCCGAATCAAATCATTCACGGTTTTCTATTGATTTTGTAAAATCCCGTTAATTCATTTATCGGTTTTAATCATAGACGTGTAAAATCCCGTGAACGTGAACTGATTACACAACCACAACTTCAATCACATCATATCCACTTAAGATCCAACAAAATCATTCACACTTCATAATTCATAACTATTCATTCATCATGTCTACTCCAGTTAACACATCCTCCACAGATAGCCAAATGCATAACAATATAATGGCAGCTGGTTCAAAAGATCGTCCACCGATGCTCGGACCAGGAAGATATTCTCAGTGGCATTCGCGTTTTCTACGATACCTTGACACTAAATCGAATGGTGAATATCTGAGGAAGTGCATCTTTGAAGGTCCATATATGCCTACAAACGTACTCATTGCAGCAGTTGAAGCAGCAGAGAACATTCTACCAGTAGCTGCACATGAAGAAGCTGAGACAATACACAACATGACAGCAGAGAACAAACTTTACTTTCAAGCTAAAAAGGAAGCTATTTTCTTGATTTTGACTGGTATTGGGGATGAAATTTACTCAACTGTTGATGCATGCAACACATCTAAGGAGATGTGGACCGCCATTAAAAGGCTACAACAAGGGGAATCGTTGAAAGTACAAGATGTAAAGACCAATCTATT
>BQNB010126838.1:1326-19534 GCA_026074375.1 Tanacetum coccineum | reverse complement strand
AAAGTGTGGAAACCCTTCGCGAGATCGTAGAGGAAGCTAAGGTTGAAAGACCATTAGATAGCTCACTTACATCAGCTTGCCTTTACACCAAACACTCTCAGGAATTGTTAGAATATGTTATTGGCACTTGTCCAAAATACCTAAATACACGAGATAACAAGCATGCTTCTACCCCTTTACCTAAGAAAAAGCAAGTCACTTTTGAGGAACAATGTGCAATGTCAAAAAGTAACACACATAAACCTGTTGAGCAACTGAACTGTCAGAAGACTAATGTCCCTGTGCGTCCTTCTACAAAAGTAAACAGTTGTACTGATGCTAGCAGATCACAGCCTAGGAGCAATACCAAGAAAAATAGGATCTTGTCGGCCAAGAGTGTCAACATGAAGAAAGTAGAAGAACACCCTAGGACAATTAAGTTTAGTCTGAAAACTACGAATCGTGTTGATTCTAGTATTAGCTCTAAGCATACTGTAATTAATTTGAATTCTCATTCTGTTTTCCAAACATGTAACAAATGCTTAATTTTTACAAATCATGATATGTGTGTGGTTACTTATTTGCACTATGTGAATGCACCCCCCTCTACTAAAAATGTTGTGTGTAAAGTTACGCAAGTTTGGAAACCTAAGCAAGTCAAGCAAGTATGGAAACCAACAGGAAACATACTTACCATTGTAGGTTATCAATGGATGTCCACAGGAAGAACATTCACTTTAGGAGAATAGTGCCCTTTAACTAGGCTCACTAAACGTAACAAAGTGTCGGCTATTGCTTATGCTAACACAAGGGAACCCAACTAAAATTGGGGATCCAACTTTCCAAACTCTTCATTTTCGTCTGTTTTCAAATGTAGGTCGTACAGATCATCTTTTGGTATTTGGACTCAGGCTGTTTAAAACATATGACGGGGGATCGCTCGCGGCTCAGGAATTTCGTAAAAAAGTTTATCGGGATGGTTAGATTCGGGAATGACCACTTTGGTGCTATCATGGGTTATGGAGACTATGTCATTGGTGAAAGTGTGATCTCCATGGTATACTATGTGGAAGGACTGGGACACAATCTGTTTTCTGTCGAACAATTTTGTGACTCTGATCTAGAAGTTGCCTTCAGGAAGCATTCTTGCTACGTTCGAGATACGGATGGTGTTGAATTAATTAAAGGTTCTCGTGGTTCTAATTTGTACACTATCTCGATAGAAGACATGATGAAGTCCTCTCCGATTTGCTTGTTGTCCAAAGCCTCCAAGAACAAATCATGGTTGTGGCATCGGCGTTTAAACCACTTGAACTTCGGTACCATCAATGACCTTGCAAGAAAAGATTTAGTTCGAGGCTTACCTAGATTGAAGTTTGAGAAAGATCATCTCTGCTCCGCGTGTCAACTAGGAAAGAGCAAAAAACATACCCACAAACCCAAAACTAAAAACACCAACTTGGAAGTTCTTAATACCCTTCATATGGATTTATGTGGACCGATGCGAGTTCAAACAATTAATGGGAAGAAATACATCTTAGTCATTGTTGATGATTATTCAAGGTTTACTCGGGTTAAGTTTTTGAGATCAAAAGATGAGACCCCAGAGGTTGTCATCAAATTTCTGAAGCAAATACAAGTCGGTCTCAACAAAACTGTTAGAAACATCCGTACCGATAATGACACATAATTTGTCAATAAAGATTTAACTGATTATTATGAACGTGTCGGCATTTTTCACCAAAAGACAGTTCCGAGGACTCCACAGCAGAACGCCGTTGTCGAAAGACGGAACTGTACTCTTGTTGAGGCTGCTAGGACAATGCTGATATTTTTCAAGGCCCCGATGTTTCTATAGGCAGAAGTTGTGGCTACTGCGTGTTATACCCAAAACCGTTCCCTTATTCACACTCGTCATTGCAAAACCCTGTATGAGCTGGTGCATGACAAGAAGCCCGATCTTACCTTTTTAAAAGTCTTTGGTGCTCTTTGTTACCCTACAAATGACAGCGAAGATCTGGGAAAATTACAACCAACAGCTGATATTGGAATATTCGTTTGCTATGCACCTAGTAGGAAAGGGTATATAATCTACAACAAAAGAACCCGACGTATTATGGAAACTACTCACGTGCAATTCGATGAGCTGACTGAGCAGATGGCTCCTGTGCAACTCAATACAAGACCCACTCCTTCCTTTCTGACGCCTGGAAAAATAAGTTCAGGGCTCGTACCAAATTCGGTTCCTGCAGCACCTTATGTACCCCCCACAAATAAAGAACTGGAGATTTTATTCCAACCAATGTTCGATGAATACATGGAACCTCCTCGTGTTGAAAGACCGGTTTCTCCTGCTCCAGCAGTTCAAGTTCCAGTCAATTCAGCTGGTACACCTTCATCTACAACCATTGATCAAGATGCACCTTCTCCAAGTCATTCACCGTCATCTTCGGCATTACAATCTCCAAGTTTACATCAAGGCGTTACAGCTGAATCTACTCTCATGGAAGACAATCCTTTTGCTCCTGTTGACAATAATCCCTTCATAAATGTATTCGCTCTGGAACCTAGTTCTAAAGCATCATCATCCGGGGATCTTAGTTCAGCAGAAACTCCTTATGTCTCTCAAACACTTCATCATCTCGGTAAATGGAGCAAAGATCACCCGCTGGATAATATTATTGGCAATCCCTCTCGGCCGGTATCCACCAGAAAACAACTGGCAACCGATGCCTTGTGGTGCTTGTATAACTCTGTACTGTCAAAAGTCAAACCAAAGAACTTCAAATCTGCAATTACTGAAGATTGCTGGTTTCAAGCTATGCAAGATGAGATTTACGAATTTGATCGACTTCAAGTATGGGAATTGGTACCTCAACCAGACTGTGTCATGATTATAGCTCTCAAGTGGATTTACAAAGTTAAACTTGATGAGTACGGTGATGTTCTGAAAAACAAGGCACGGTTGGTGGCCAAGGGATATCGACAAGAGGAGGGAATTGATTTCGAGGAATCATTTGCACCGGTTGCACGTATCGAGGCTATTCGAATCTTCATCGCCAATGCCGCCAGTAAAAACATGACCATCTATCAAATGGATGTCAAGACAACATTCCTTAATGGCGAGTTGAAGGAAGAAGTCTATGTTAGTCAACCAGAGGGTTTTGTTGATCCAGACCATCCGACACATGTTTATCGTCTGAAGAAGGCTTTGTACGGTTTAAAGCAAGCTCCTCGGGCGTGGTATGATACTTTGTCACGATTTCTTCTGGACAACAAATTTTCCAAGGGTGCAGTTGATCCGACATTATTTACTCGGAAAACAGGCAAACATATTCTTCTTGTTCAAATATATGTAGATGATATCATTTTTGCCTCGACCGACCCTAAAGCGTGTGACATATTTTCCAATGAGATGAGTTCTAAATTTCAAATGTCAATGATGGGACAAATGTCTTTTTTCTTAGGTTTACAAGTTTCTCAAAATCCCGGAGGCATTTTTATTAATCAATCAAAATTTGCTCTTGAAATATTAAAGAAATTTAGGATAGATTCAATTTGGGATGGATTCGTGTGACCCTGTTGATACACCCATGGTGGATCGACTTAAACTGGATGAGGACCCCTTAGGGTTTCTAGTTGACCAGACTCGATTTCGTAGTATGGTCGGCTCCCTAATGTATCTCACTGCCAGCAGACCCGACCTTGTATTCGTTGTATGCATGTGTGCTAGATATCAGGCTTCGCCAGCCAAAAAGCACCTTGAAGCACTTAAATGGGTCTTTCGGTATCTCAGAGAAACCATTAATTGGGCTCTTTGGTATCCGAAAGACACCGCTATGGCACTAACAACCTATGCAGATGCGGACCATGCAGGCTATCAAGACACACAAAGAAGTACGTCAGGAAGTGCTCAATTCCTTGGAGATAAATTAGTCAGCTGGTCATCAAAGAAACAGAAGAGCACTGCGATCTCTACAACAGAGGCTGAATACATTGTCATGTCTGGATGTTGTGCTCAGATACTTTGGATGAGATCACAGCTTACAGACTACGACTTTATCTTTAATAAGATTCCCTTGTATTGTGACAATCGCAGTGCCATTGCTCTCTGCTGTAATAATGTCCAGCACTCCCGGTCCAAGCACATTGACATACGACACCATTTATAAGAAAAGCAAGTTGTAAAAGGCGTGGTTTAAATTTTATTCTTGAACGTTATTTGATTATCAGCTCGCGGACATATTCACCAAAGCATTACCAAGAGAGCGATTCGAATTTCTACTCTCGCGACTTGGTATGAAGAGTATGTCTCTGGAAACCCTTAAACGCCTTCAGGAAGGAGAAGAGGAGTAAAGGATGGTCCTCCTATATCCTATGTAAATATGTATATAGCTTAAATCTAAAAAGAAAAATACAAAAATATAAAACTACAAATAAAAAATCGAAAATAGAAATTACCAAAATAGTTTTTCAAAAGACATGTATTCTTTATCGATAACATTTTCATGGTCCTAGAAAATGTTCATTCTCAATAATGGACACGGGTCTTTTAAAATGGAAGTCGAATCGGAAGTCAAAATTTCAAATTATCTTTATGGCTTGCTGTTAATTCAGGTGCAAACCCGTTTTTTACTTGAGGGAAAAAAGGCAATTTTGTCGCCAATAGTAAAAGAGGCTATTCCTTGACAATGGGTGATTAAGTTCTCCCTGGCATGGATTTACTTTTTATCCATGGAACTCCGCCTTTATGTACGTTTCAGTGCATTATTTCTCGTTTATATGAAAAGGAAGTTTCTTTCTTTAAACCAGAATTGATTCTTTCGTTCTATGATTCTTCTGAATAATTATTTGTGTTACCCTTGGTGGAAGAACTGTTGTTTTGAAAATCCATACAGACTTGCATTTCTCAAAATTTGTCTCTCGGTCAACGACTACAGCTTTTTCAATAGACAACGTAAGTCATTGCTTGATGGGTAGAGTGTTTTCAAAATTTATGGTAATCTAATGGGCATTTTATTTCTATGATAAAAGCTCTTTTGTAATTTAACGGGGGTTACATATGAAGTTGAGTTAAATTTTATAACTCAAATGATAATTTGTCAAATATGTTGTGAGTGAGTTTAGGGACTGATGTGCATTTTGCTAAATTGTTTCCAAGGCTTATAAAATTACAAGGTCCATTTTTGTGTGACAAATCTGAAACTTGTATGAACCTTATTTGTAATACATTTTAAACCACAATGTAAATGGACTTTGAAAGTGTAGGGACCAAGAATGCCAAATGGTATAACATTTTTGCTATATAAGCTGTCAGCGAGTTCTCTGTTTTGGTCAAACCTTCAAAATATTTAGTCAAAGTTTTCTTTCAAAACCGCCCACGCAACTCGCTAGATTGAACCTTCATTTGATTTTCGATTTCTATGACCTTTTGTGTTAAGGTACCTTCTGTTATTCATTATCCATCATATAATGATCTTTGTTCTAAAATGTGGTAGCCTTATTCTCCCTAAATCGGTACAAATCAAATTGTTCGGTTAGTTTCATCATCTAAATCTTCATTTATGTTTGGAATGAGATTTTGGTTGCTGGGTTAGGCTTAGAAAGTATGTAAAATGCCTCGTTTCTGTTATAATTGAACCCCCCTTCATCATATTATGGCTTGTATGATTTTGGTGATAGGTTTTAACTTTTATTAGTCAAAGTTTTGTGTTTGTTGCTGTTTGTTGTTTCTGATAGTTGCTTAATGAATATTTATGTCATGTAAGTGTTTATTATGTGCCTGATTGATCCCATTTGTTGGCTTGTAAGATTTGGTGCCATAGCGTATTTAGTCTGAGTCTTGATTAGCGAGTTGGAGTTTCTTTGTAGCGAGTAAGTTAATATGCAAACTCGCTAACATAACCTGTAGCATGTTGATGAAGAGTTCTTTTTTATGTAAATATTCTATCATCGGCTTATTTCAAATTTGGCAATTTTTATTACGAGAGTTTGTTTTTTAATAAGAATTTCATAGCAAAGTTGTCACCAGCGTGTTTTTCACTTGCGACGTTGAATATCCTATTCGTATTTTTAATGGTGTACAGGAATATAATCGTTCCCACATTGCGATGTTATCTGCAGTGTAGTTTTAATTAATTATAATTTTAACCTTATATTTCACAATTTTTTCTCAATGTGGTAGCATAGATTAAGTGTTTCTATTAGTATGTTCTAGCGAGTTAGTTGTAGCGAGTTGAGGATCACTCATTGAATCAGTTAGCGAGTTGTCATTAGATTGGTTTAGCAATCTGTCAAATATCTTTGGGTAAACTTATTCCAAGGTTGACATCCCTTTGAGCAATTGCTCCATATCCTATCATCATATATTGTATGTTGTCTCTACTGTTGGATCTACTTTTGCAGATATTATGGCTGAACTTGAACATTCCTACGAATGAAGCTCCGTTTGACAAGCTACTGCTGTCGCATTCCACCTACAGAACAGATGATCATTATTTCGTTCAAGCAACAGTGGTCTTTGTGACCCTCTGGCATTAAGAGCACAATTACTCGATGTACACAAGCCTCAAAGGAATCCAATCTTCCCGATGGTCGTGGCCTTACTGAAGAACACCAACTTCTTCAGGGCCTTCACGGCATCCTCTATGATTCTGGCTATTTACATTCAGCAATTTTGGGACACCATGTGCTTCAACTCATCTACTGGGGGGGGGGGGGGTGGGGGGGGGGGAGGGTTGTACAGTTGTCACCGGCTGGATGAGCCAATGGTTTAATCTTCACAAAAGATATTCTTAAAGATGTCTCAATATCACTTTAGCCAATGTTAACTATCTCTTCTGGGCTCCAACCATTTTTTTTCGTTTAAGTTTGGAATGCTGTTTATACGAGTATATGTCAAACACTTTTAGGATTCCATATACATGCTCAGGAATGTTTGTTATGTCTGTTAATGCTCTCTACTAACCACGAAGAGCAGTCTTGTCCATGATCAACATGTGCCTTACAAGTAAAACTGCTGGATATGATCGACCAAGACATCCTGTACTGTAGATACTTTGGGGTATCACTCATCGCTCCAACATTGACTATGCTGAAAGGATTTAGGAAGAGTTTGTTCAATCCATACAAACCTTTCTCACTGACAGGAAGAATCTAGCTACTACTTCGCGTGGAAAGAAGAAGACTGATCTTCTGCTTATCCCAACGTCAGATTCACGTCTGCTAATCATCCATCTCCTGGAGAACAACACAACATTCATCCAAGGTCTGGTCCGCATCATTATATTCATATGATGAAAAATCCTGAAACACCCTTAGGTTTGTGGGAAAGGATGGTAGGGAAATATTTAGGATGCCGATACCTGATGCGCTTCTCACTGATGGTAGGGAAATCAAAGGAGCACCCTACTACATCGATTATCAAGAGCATGTTGCCAAGTATCAACAAATTCTGGATGCAGAACGTGGCAAGGCAGAGGAAGGAAGAGCAGCAGAGTCTTCTAAAGCTACTAAGGTCACTAAACCCAAAGCTGCTAAGGTCACAAAACCTGTTGGTGACCCGGTGGTATGTGTTTAATTACACATACCTTTGACCACTAAAACCGAACTTAAATGACTAAAAACGTACCAAAAATACATTGTATTTGTATGTTTTTCATTTGTATTATGCAGGTAATGGATATCATGAAATGGACAAAAATATAGATTTTGAAGCCAAACTCGACAAACAAAATCCGAGCACGAGAGAACGGAAGAGTATGAAAGAAAAGTCAAGTCAAAGCCAAAAGTCAAATCAAGTCAAAGTCAACCCCGGGAAGTGGATTTGAAAAGAGCATCGAAAACCAAACCGATAAACCTTATCTGCCAAAAGTGGGATTCCCACCCGTAACCCATCCTGTGGGCTGGAAAAAAGCCCACTTTATCTCTATAACCTCTTAAACCAGAAATAAATGCCGCGGTCCTTTTTATCTCTACCCGGCCCAACACACTAGAACAACACCATCCTTTTATAACACTCCCCGTCAACCCCCCGATAGACCTAAAAAGGACATAACGTGCAAATTTTTATAAACTCAAAGGACCATAAGTTGTATCACACAAGGACTATATTGCATACAATATATAACTTTCTAGGGTCCTTTCTTTGCATTTCCCAAAACTTCAAATTTAGACCGGAGAACCAATGTACATCTTTCTTCAAATACCCCTGTCTCACACTTCCCCGCCAAATTCACTCCTCAACACTGTTACCTTTTCTTCTCTACTTTGTCTACACACCCCACACCTTATCCAACCAATTGCCACCTTGGCAATCCTTTGCATTTTTATTCGTCTATTAAAGAAGACAAAGAATGAATGGACAAGATCATACATCTTGGACACTGCTCAAAATGGAAGGCTAAGATTGATTTGAGACCTCTCTCACACAGGAAACACAGGCTTTGAGCCTCTCAAGCCAAGAAAGCACTGGTCCTGAACTTCTCCCTTCGTTTTAGTTTAAATAGGTTTTATTTGTAAGCCTTTGGGGAGGTGTATTTTTATCTAACTTTTTAGTTTTCCGTTATATTTTAAGTTTTCCGTCAAGTGTAATATTTTTTTTAAGCCTTGTATGATTGATAAAAGTTTAATGAAAAAATGAGTTTTTATGTTATAATCCTGATTTTAAGTTAAAGTTTATTATGTTTTAAATACTGTTTCACAAGCTCACAAAGCCTTTTTAAACTCTTATTAAGCTGTTAACTTAAGATTGTTAGGTTTTTCCATAACTTATAAAGCTTAATACCTATTTCACCAAAATTCACTCAAAAAGCTCAAATGGATGATAAGCTTACAATGGAAGAGCTTATGGGTTTTACTAACTTGTTTTATACAAGCTAGAGCTAGTAGATAAGCTCTTTTGAGCTCATTTGCCCTGTTTAAGCAAGGGCTTTTGTAAGTCTTCATTTTTCTATTTTTAGCTTATCTACTGTAGCACTGCTTATTTAATGCTTATTTATGCTTATTTCTGTTTATTATTGATGTTTTATGCTTATATGCCTTTATTTATTGCTTTCATGTCATCTAGTTTAGTTTCCATTTAAATCTGTCTTATTTTCCATTTAACTGGCTTCATCTTATTGCTTATTTAGTGCTTACTTTTGTTGTTGAAAAATGCTTATAATGTTTATTATGCTTGTTAGATTTCTGGTCTAATAGGTTTGTTCATAAAAATTGTAAGTTTTCAAGTTTAAAAGCATTTTAAGTTTTGAGGGGTGTTGGTTTAAACTGTTTTTAATGGGTTAAATTGGGGTCAAAATTTGCACTTTACTCTGGGGTCACGTTGTTTAGCTAGCTTTAAATTAGTCAAAGATTTAGTTTGTTTAAGTTTTTAAGTAGTAAAACTCATTTTTAAGGTTTTGAGGAGTTGTGGTTTGAAACTGTTAAGTTATAACTTATTCTAGTTGCTCATTTGATTGTGCTTTTGCTTATTGTTGCTTTTGTGTTGTTGCATGTGTTAAAAGAGGTTAGAAACCAAAGGTAATAGGCCTGCATTTGTTAGTTTTGTGTTTTGCCAAAACTGTCAAAAATTTGCTAAGTATTGAAAAAAATTTAAGAAATGGTTTTTTCATTTGCTTATTGTTGCTTATCCTGAATTTCAAAATGCTTTTTGGAGGTGATTATTTGTTCTTTGAGCGTCCTAAAGTTAATCTGTTTGTAGGTTATATAGTCATAAGGATCTGTTTGTGTGCTTATTTTTAAGCTCAAAAGTGTGGTTTTGTTAAGATTGCAAAAGTTATCAAAAATTTGTCCAAGTGTTTAGTCAGTGTGGGATAGCCTTTTCATGAAGCTTTTTAAGTGCTTATTTGAATTTCAAAATGCTTTTTCTTTGTTGCTTATTGTAGCTTTTTGGCCAATCTTCTTAGTGGTATAAAGCCAATAAGCCATAAGGTTCCTTTTAGTAGGCTTAATTTTTAAGCTAGAAAAGTCCCTATTGGCCTTTTTGCTTATCAGTTTTGGCCAAAAGGCTCATTTGCTTATTTAAGCTTATTTGCTTATTTTTAGGGACCTCTGATGCTTCAACTCAGCAGAAACCTAAGCAAATGGATGAATAGTTTACCACAACTACCTACCCAAATGTTTAGGGGAACCTCAAATTGCCAACTGAAGATCAGGTGATACTTGAAGAACCTACAAGCTCCACGGGAACCCTATCTTCTCTGTAAAACCTTGAAAAAGATCTCAGCTTCACTGATCAGTTCTTCGTTGAGAAGCCACAGGAAGAAGAAACCAGGGAAAACCAAGTGCTGAAACAGAGTCAGTCAATGGTTCAGTCTCTATTGCATCAAAGATACTTCCTCGGATCCCCCAATAACCATGGCCGATTAATCGATTCACTAGTCACAAATCTGACTCTATCACTCCCACCTCAACACAACAATCTCAACAATCATCAACAACATCCACGGACCTCACCTACGACCACCACCTCAACCATCAACGATAGCACCACATAGTCCAATCTTAGGAATGCGCATAGGTGTGAAGCTCAAACAACATATTACGAATCTGATACAAAACAACCTTAGCCCTGAAAGCAAGGTTGATGAAACAAGAGAGCCGACTATACAACTTGGAGTAATCTCAATATTCCCGCACAAGGTATGAGCTAGCAGGTGGATGAAGAATAGGTCACTGAAGTAAGTATGACTGGGACAATGCAAGCTTCACTTTGCGAGCTCCGCCTTCAGGGATCTGGCCACTGATTGATAATGAAAGGGAGAAATCTTTAACAAACCGGATGTTGGAAGATCAACACAACCAGAGCTCCGTGACATTCATAAATGACTTAGTATGAGGCTCTACAGAATTCATTTGTAGTTAGATATTCAAATCAACGGCTAGCTGATCATGGAGGAAGCAAGTAAAAATGAGACGAAAGAGACGGACATACCAAGAACTACTCCTAGGTTTTCTAACCTTCACAGCCACACCTACAACCTAGCTCTAGCAGGCGCTTCTGGGTGTTCAATGTAACTGATCAAAGAGCATCAGTAATCTTCTATTTTTTGCAACCCTCCCTCCTCCCTCCATCTACTTGTAACATCTGGATCAACTTCAGTCACAAGAGGCAATAAAGCTCCAAGTTCATCTAAGACAACAGCCTCAGTATCACAATCCATGGCTTGGACTACATCATATACTAGATATGAGTCAGCTGGTGTCTTTGGGACTCACGAGCTATCTCCAACTGTCAATCTGGATGCGGTGATATATCCATTCCCTAAATAGCAGGTACTGTTTATATCACTTAAATGAAGACTCCAGAATGCTCACCAACCAACATCATATGTGAGAAAAGACTGGTGGAAACCACTACCTGAAGAGGAAAGACCGGCTACTCCTGAACCTGCCTGGACTATTCTGTATAAACCTGATGTAGCTCAATAGAATTCCGTTTGCCCATCTAGGATATACAAAACATTGAACACCGCAGCGAATAAGAAATATAGAACAACAATGTTATAGAACAGGAAGGTTTTTAATTTATATCTAATGAAACTAACAACTAAAAACTATTCGAACGTTAAACCTCTGAGCTATGGAATCTATTACATAAACTATAAGCTAACTATAGACTCCATGTGGAGAGATCAAACTATGATGGATATAATCAATACTGAGACTCTACCCCTCTTTATATACTAGAGGGTGTAGTGTTTACAAGCGCGACCAAAGACATGAAGATAAATTAAAATTAGGAAAGTAAAAATCAGGGCAATATATACTATTTGACTAATCTTCAATCAGCATTAATGTTGATCTTTATCTTTTAGCTGAGCATTAAATACTGTTTGACTAATCTTCAATCAGCATTAATGTTGATCTTTATCTTTTAGCTGAGCATTCATCTTGTTATCTATGACACTAATCTTACAATCAGATTAATGTCTATTACAAACTTTGTCTTAGTAGGTCCTCTATCATTAATATGTTTTTGTCATAATCAACTCAAAGTAATAATTCCTAACGAATCATACCCCATGTTGACTAATGGACAAAACCCAATAATCTCAAGCTCAAATCCCTGAAGCTAATATAGATGAAGAACTTCCCCTGAATCCATGCACTCTTCCCCTTTTTGTCATAATCAAATAGGATTGCCATATAGACTGGCTAAAATAAACACATAAGCGTCCCCTTAATCAGTTTACCATACTCTTTGAATCATGGACTTAGTAGGCTCCAAGCAGCAAATTATCAATGATGAAGAAAAACGAATAATACGAATTTGTTGAAGAAGTTGAATTTCCCAAACTTGTGTCTTATATCCAGCATATAATCCACATGACGTCGAGTCTTAAACCTGCATTTAAAAGAGAAAACCTAAGTCTCTTGACAAAATCCTCATCCTCTATTAAATGAGTACACTTGAGCATAATAACGTGTAACTCACTTAAAGCGTGATAAGCAAAATGTACAAAGTAAAGGCATCTATACGGTATGATCGTACACTTTCGCTAGATTTCATCAAGTCCTTTCGTCACCGCGCTATATAATCACGAACAAGGATACCTCAAAATGTGTGTAAGCCTTTTGAGATATAATAATTGACTCACCCACCACCACCACCACCTCAAAGCACCACAGATCCGATCCTAGTCCGTCGCATAGGTGAGCTTGAACAATATATCGTAGATATGGTACAAAATAACTTAGCCTGGAGGAAAGGTTGGACAAACATAGGTCCAGGCTGTACAAATTAGAGAATCTTAATATTCCCCACCAGGTGAGCAAAGCGGTTGATGAGATAGTCGCTGATGCAGTTGACTGGGCAATGCAAGCTCCACTTCGAGCTCGCTTCAGGGATCTGCCCACTGTTGATATGAAAGAAATTCTTCAACAACGGATGTTTAAAGACAACTCCTACCAGGCTCATGACGTTCACAATGACTTGTATGAGGCTCTAGAGAAGTCATTGGAGTTAGATTATTCAAATCAACATCTAGCTGATCAGGAGGAAGCTCGTAAAAAGAGACGAAAGAGACGTGACGTACCAAGAACTCCTCCTGGGTCTCCACCTTCACAACCACCACCTCCACCTCCTCCAGCAGGCGCGTCTGGTGCTCTAGGTAGTTCAGGAGCATCAGGGACTTCTCAGTTGCCTCCCACTCCATCTACTGGTACATCTGGATTTGCTCAGCAACAAGGCAATAAAGCTTCAAGTTCATCTAAGACAGCAACCTCAGCATTACAATCCATGGCTTGGACTACATCAGACACTAGATATGAGTTAGCTGGTGTCCTTGGAACTCATGAGCTATCTCTAACTGACTATCTAATGCAGGATGATTCCTTTCTCGAAGAGCAGGTACTTTTGTCTGATGATGAAGACTCCGAGAATGATCACCAACTAAAAGCTGACGTGAGAAAAGACTGGTGGAAACCACTACCAGAAGAGGAAAGACCAGCGAATCCTAAACCTGCCTGGACTATTCCTTCTTCCAACAAGTCAGATGTTGCGAACAATTAGGCTTCTGCGTTGGCCACTACTTATGAGCCCTCAGCTGAGAACTTGCTGCTTGCAAAGATTGGAGATATGACAACTTTCTTGAAATGGTACTGCCGCTAAGTGAACAAGACCACACTTACACAAGCAGATTTCGAAGGGTAGGCTTATGAAGTTGTTAAAGCCTTCTATCCAGATGTTATTCACCTTCGGTTCCAGATGGAGGAGTGTCACAAAATGCTCACAGCTTAGGTTGACTGGACGAATCCAGAAGGAGATCATGTCAGAATCGATGTCAACCGACCACTGCCTCTTGGTGGACCTCTAGGTCATGTCACTATTCAACCACAATTCTTCTTCAATAAAGACTTGGAGTATTTGAGATATGGCAGTAAGGGAATCAATCCCGCACTATCGATTTCCAAGATGAAGGCTTCTAGTTATCTTGACTTTGGGCTTGAACTGCTAGTGCCAGAACAAATGTGGATTGATGATGTGTGTACTTATGACATAAGTGCAAAATATGGCATCTCTTACTGGTGGTTTAATCGACAGAAGTTCTATATTGACAGACATGATTCTTCGTCTCTTAGAAAAGATGTCAGAACACACATGCGGATTCTCAGTGTCGTAAGAATCAAAGCATACTCAAGATACGGGTATGACTACTTGAGCGAAATTGTCCTCCGAAGAGCTGACTTCCAAGAATATACGATTGCCGAAAAAGATTTCAAGAACCTGTATCCTAGTGACTTTGAAGACCTGAATCTACTCCTCCTGCAAGGTCATCTCGATCATCTTCCTGGTTCAGACAAACGGATGCTATCTACTGCTGTCAAGCAATGGACCCGAAACTTGGTGATTCGACAGCGGGTTGAAGACTTTCAACTCGGCATTGAAAGCTACCAGACACAGTTGAACCTCACCAAACCAGGATGGGATGCAACAGGCTACGAGTTCAAGCATGATTATACCATCATTGAGTCTCCTCGAGCAGTAGTGTTCCCGGTAGACAACAATGACCGAAAGATCATGAGGTTCAATGAGATATACAAGTTCAGTGATGGGACGTTGACACGTATTCTGGAAGCACTAGATTACAGAGTCAAGGAATTCAAGGTCAAGCGGCTCAATCCGGGTATGAATACGCGATTCTGGACTGAAAAGGATGTGACAAGGAGCAAAGAGTTCATAGCGGCAATTGAAAGGCGACTGAAGACGAGAAGGATCTACCAGAATCTGGAATGCTTTGTTGGTGGACGTGTTCGTGATATTGACTACAGACTTCTTCAGAGAACGGAATGATATCGTCATTCCAATTAAAAGGTCAATATCATGTGTATTATATTGTAGACTTTGTACATTATTTAGTTGTGTAGTTATCAGTGTTATGTGTCAGTTTATGAATTTTTCATGAGTTTCTCGTTAAACTCTAAATCATTTATAAAATCATCATAACTGACACTAACAGAATCCCTCATCAATTGAGGGGGAGCATATATAGGTTCCAATATCGGCTTGTATTTAATCAGACCACATTTTCTCCCAAATTTTCTAACATATTTAAATCAATTGAGATCCTAAATCTTAAAGGGTTTGAAATTTTTGATCAGGGGAGAGAATGTGATTTAAATATTAAATCTAATAAAAATGTGATCTATTAAGACTCAAGTAGGTACTCCTCCCTCCTTGTGCCAAACAATTTCGATTACCGACACACTTGTTAAGGGGGGCGTTTCTAAATAATCAAAACAATCAAGGTACAATGGGTTTGATATCTATATCACAAGTACCTTGATTGATTTTTCAATTAGTTTTATGGCGAAGTGAATTGTACCAAAAGACCAACCCTGTACTTACTTTATCGGAGTTATAAGGATGGTAAGGTTAGGTACATGTTCCCATGATCCCACCAGAGCCGGAGGGATCTACCCAGGGATAATCCACTAGTTAGTGTAGAAGTCCTTAGGTATGCTTACAAAAGGAGTAATGTAAGAATAAAGGAAGAGTGCGGACTGAGATGGAGTTAGTACTGGAACACACCCAACATGGTACTAGTAATGAAGTTCTCGGGTAAGCACTGAAGGTTGGAAGATATGACAAAGAAATGTAAGATTAAAGGGTGAAAAAGAAAGCAGTCCTTCCTTTTCCTTTGACATTAGGCAGAAACTGGGTCACTACATATGCTGTCGGAATCACATGGTTGATTGTTGACATTGAAGATAAGTATCATGGACCTAGTGATATGCTACACAACCCTTCTTAGCCACTCAATATCCCTCAATGGATTCTTGTTTCATTTCTCACAGAGATCAACGCATTTCTATCGTCTCTCTCACTCCGAGTTAAACGATATTGAAAAGGTGGCACTCTGCTCCAGCCTCCGACTACTAAAAAAAAACAAATGTGACCTATAGAGTTAGAGCTGAGTTTCATCAGTAAATCTTGTTAGGTCACTAATATAAACTATGATTGCTCATCACACACTGTGATAACAAGTAAGATCTTAAAAGTCCTACGCATTATCCTTGTGTATTGCAGAAACATACGATCTTGTGTACGAAAGTACTCACAATGAAGGATGGAATCCTTTCTATATGCCAACATCAAACAAGACTATTGGTAGGTAACATGTGAGATCATTAGGGATCAAACTTGTGCAAATGGGAAAGCAACGATGGTGCTGATTCTTTATAATCAATCTTGTTCAAGGCGTGTTTTGCACGGATAGTTTTTGGAAATCCTTACTATGTGCTCAACAACTGATTTTCGAGCTACATTGATCTGTGTAAATCTTTCAAACAAATGTGTTTATGTGAAATGTGATTTATGTTATAAACCTTCGTTTGTGTCACAAATAATTTCTGACGGACACGCGAAAATTGTTTTTCAAATCAAATTCTCATTAATCAGTGGGTTTTAATTCACTGGTTCACTCACTTTGTGCTTTGAATCTACTTGAGACGCTCCAGTTGAGAAACGTCCATCGCAGCTGCCGAAACCCTATCACACAGGAGATTCTTCAGAATTCATACCTGAAGCAGGCAGTATTATACTGATTAACGGGGATACGTGGTTCTTGCAACCTTATTCAACGGAAGTGAACAAAGATACTTTCGTTTGCTTATTACTAACATATACTTGCAGGAATCCTTGACGGTAGCAGCTGTTGGCAAGAGACGTGTGAATTCACAACCCCATGTTCACACTTAATAATCCTAATTAAAGACATCATGATAACTGAAAGACCTACAACACAGCTTTTGCAACTCTGAAGTGTGCTATCATGTCATAAGTGCGAGCATGCCCGGGTTGAGGTTACAACATTAATGGATGGCTAAATACCATAACAAGGATTTTAAGAGTGTTCTGTGGCTGGACGATCTAAAGGAAAGCTCAAAAGATCACACATGTCAAAGGACTTAAAGACTCAAAGAACACCACATTATGTACAAAGAAATCAATGCATGAAGAATCAAAGACTACGAGCTGAACACAAGATCAACTTTACAGAGCTTAAATTAGTATTTTCTTGGGTGACCTCCCTTAGGGGGAGATTGTTAGATATTAGAAAAATACTCGGTCACCCCTTGTATTTTACCGTTTATTGTTGCTCGTAGTTAAGTAGTTAATGTATAACATTCGGTAATGGGCCGGGTATTAAACCCAACATGTAAGCCCACTACTAAGGCCTTATGGCCGGTTTTGGTTGTCACTATATAAGCCTCTTACATGCCATGGAAGAGGTGGGTTAGTCATTTACATAATACAAGTTCATTTTCTCTTACTAGAAAGTTCTCTCTCACTTTCTCTCTCTAGAACTTGGCTAATCTACTAGTCATTCGATTGTGTTATGATTTCTAATATCCTACAGAATCGGCTATATCAACAGCTCTTGGTGCATCAGCTACTGGAACTGGAGAGACAACAATAGTTGGAGGATTGAAGTATTCATCGAACAAGGGTTGGAATAGATGATCACAATCATCTCTATGTGGTGGATTACAAGGTTGTTGAGGAATATGGTTTTGTACGAGTCCTGAACAGGATGTTACAAGAGTCATAACTTGAAGCCCGGGTCATGAACCGAATTGTTCAGAAGCCATTGTTGTCAGCTCATCGAACGTCACATGAATAGTTTCCATAATTTTCCGGGTTCTCCGGTTATAGATTCTGAAAGCTTTCTTTGTTGGCGCGTATCCAACAAAAATACCAATATCGGCATTTGCATTTAGTTTACCCAAATCCTTACTGTCATTGGTTGGATAACATAGTGAACCAAAGACATGAAGAAACGATAAATCTGGCTTCTTGTCGTGCATCAGCTCATATGGAGTTTTGTTGTATCGGAGACGAATCAAAGAACGGTTTTGGGTATAACAAGCTGTGTTGATTGCTTCGGCCCATAGAAACATAGGAGCTTTTGAAAATATCAACATAGTGCGAGCAGCTTCCACAAGAGTTCGGTTTCGTCTTTTGACAATGCCGTTTTGTTGAGGAGTGCGAGCAACTAAAGTTTGATGCGAAATGCCGACATTTTCATAAAAAATCATGAAGAGTCTTATTAACAAATTCAGTTCCATAAAAATACTTAGACTCTTTTTCTTTAGACTCTGTTTTGAAAACAATTAACGTTTGTGATAAAGACTCATTTTCTTTGACATTATTTGAAAGAGTTTCTTTAAGAGTATCGATCTCTTGCTAAAAAGCCACAAGCTTTGCATTTCTATCGCGAATTAA